>UESW01004715.1:1013499-1193230 GCA_900491605.1 Calamus simplicifolius
GTAATAACATCATGAAATTTCAAATACCATTGTCGGGAGGCTTGCTTTAATCCATATATGGACTTATTCAGCTTACAAACTAAATTCTCACCACTACTAGAGGAAAATCCTTCTGGTTGTTTCATGTAAACCTCTTCCTCTAGATCACCATTGAGGAACGCCGTTTTCACATCCATCTGGTATAACTCTAAATCAAAATGAGCCACCAATGCCATGATTACACGGAAGGAGTCCTTTTTAGATACAGGAGAAAAGGTCTCCGTGTAATCTATTCCTTCCCTCTGAGTAAATCCTTTGGCAACAAGTCTAGCCTTATGTCTCTCAATGTTGCCTTCTGAGTCTTTCTTAGTTTTAAAGACCCACTTACAACCAATGGCTTTTACACCATTAGGCAACTTGACAAGATCCCAGACTTTGTTAGATGCCATAGAATCCATCTCTTCTTTCATGGCTTTGTACCACAAGTCAGATACATTAGAACTCATGGCCAGTGAAAACGTTTCAGGGTCATTTTCGGCTCCAATATTGTAGTCACATTCTTGCAGATACACAACATAATCACTAGGAATTGCTGGTCTCCTAGTCCTAGTAGACCTCCTCAATGTTGACTCAACATTCTCCTGTGAAACGGGATCATGTTGCTCAACATTCTCCTGTGAAACGGGATCATGTTGCTCAATAGGTTGTTCAACAATTTCGGGTATTTGCTGAACTTCAAGGTCTACTGGATTTGGATCAGCAATTTGTGGAATCTCTTGGACCTGTTGCTCAACATGTGCACGAACACAAGGCGCACTGTGAACTACAACAATCGGTCCACTACTTGAAGTGGAGCATTGAGCATCTTGATGACCTTTCCCAAGACCAAGGTCTTGAAAATGATCGCTCCCACTAATTAAATCGTTTTCAAGAAATTTAGCATTTCTTGATTCCACAAATCTAGTGCTATGAGAAGGACAATAAAATCTATATCCCTTGGATCTTTCGGCATAACCAACAAAATATGCACTTAAGGTCCTCGGGTCCAACTTCCTTTCATGTGGATTATAAATCCTCACCTCAGCTGGGCAACCCCAGACGCGTACATGTCGCAAACTCGGTTTCCAACCTTTAAACAACTCAAAAGGTGTCTTTTGGACAGCCTTGGTTGGAACTCGGTTTAATATGTACACCGCTGTCTTAAGGGCTTCAGTCCATAAGGACCGAGGAAGTTTGGAGCTGGCAAGCATGCTCCTTACCATGTCCATTAATGTTCGGTTTCTTCTTTCAGCCACACCATTTTGATCTGGAGAACCAGGTAAGGTGTATTGGGCAACAATCCCACAATCTTGAAGAAACTTTGCAAATGGACCGGTAGCTTGTCCACTCTCAGTGTATCTACCATAGTATTCTCCTTCCCTATCAGATCTTACGATCTTGATTCGTTTGTCACATTGTTTCTCTACTTCAGCCTTAAAAACTTTGAAAGCATCAAGTGCCTCACTTTTGCTGTTCAATAAGTAGAGATACATGTAACGCGAATAATCATTAATAAAGGAGATGAAATACTTATTACGGTATGCATCTATATCAGGACTACAAATGTCTGTATGAATTATTTCTAACAATTGAGAACTCCTCTTTGCACCTTTCTTTGACTTGTTAGTCTGCTTACCTTTAATGCAGTCTACACAAGTACTAAAGTCAGTCCAATCAAGAGTACTAAGTACTCCATCATGTACCAACCTCTTGATTCTATCAATGGAGATATGACCTAATCTCCTATGCCACAAATTAGACGAATTCTCATCAACGACACATCTTTTAACACCAACATGCATAGAAGAATAGTGATTATCATTTTCTAAATTAAGACGAAAAAGACCATCAGACAATGTACCACATCCAATAATCTCAGATCCATAAGAAATACTGAAAGATGAATCCGAAAATTTAAAGGAATATCCACAAGATACAAGTCTTGAAACAGAAACTAAATTCCTAGCAAAACCAGGAATATAAAATGTCTTTTCCAAACTTAAAATAAAACCACTATCTAAAACAAGTTTGCAAGTTCCAATGGCTTCCACATGTGATGACATCTTATTTCCAGAATAGATGCAGCATTCACTTCCCACTGGTTTCCGCAGGTCTTGCAATCCCTGCAAGGAGTTGGTAACATGGATTGAAGAACCAGAGTCAATCCACCATGTGTCTTGAGTAACATTAATCATGTTAGATTCATAACAGACAAAAGAGAGTTGAGTACCTTTCTTGTCAAGCCACTGTTTGAACTTGGCACAATCCTTCCTCAAATGCCCTTTCTTCTTGCAGAAGAAACATTTGGAACTTTTCTGAATGTCCCCTTTGGCAGGAATCTTGCCCTTGTTCTTTGCTTGAAATTTCTTTTTCTTTCCTAGTGTTGTCAAATTTACCTTCTCACCCTCTTCCACAGCAAGTCTACCCTCCTCTTGAACACACATGGTCATAAGTTCATTAATTGACCATTTATCCTTATGTGTGTTATAAGAGATCTTAAATGGGGCATATTGCGGTGGTAGAGTGTTGAGAATGTAATGCACTAGAAAAGAGTCAGACATCTCAACTTCAAGTCTCTTCAATTGAGCCGCAATGTCCCTCATCCTCATAATGTGGTCACGTACACCGCGTATACCACTCAGTTTTATGGATGAGAACTGGTGAATTAGGGTGCTAGCTAAAGCCTTGTCTGAAGATACAAATTGATCATCGATCGCCTTCAGCAAGTCACGGACATTGTCATAATGCTCAAGGGAACCCCTGATGCCATCTGAGATCTTGGTCTTTATGAACATTATTGAGAGACGATTAGATCGCTCCCATTTTTCATAAAGAACAGAATCTTCAGGGGGCGGTTCATCCTTCCTTATGGCGTAATCAATGTCCTTGCACCCTAGATGAAGGAGAGTTCTCTCCTTCCAAATTTTATAATTGTCCCCTTTGAGCTCAGGAACATCACAAATCATATCAGAGAAATTAACAGGCTGACAAACTGCAAAAATTAAATAACCATACTCATGTTACAAAACTTTGAAGCTCTTTAAACAATATGACATATCTACCAATGTAAAATACGTCAAAATATGAATCTACTGACATAAAACTTGCCTGTGGGCTGAAGTATTAATTCAATTAGATTCACATTTAAACTATATGATAAAATTATCAAATTATACCCTTAATTTCTAATCCCTGTGGGTAAATTAGAAAATATAATTTGACATTTTATCCTAATTAATTATATGAATATAACAAAATTTTTCTGTGGAATAAATTTTATTATATCCATATAATTAATTATAATTAATGTCTATTATTTATGTGATTTATTAACTTTATTATACAATTTTATAATTAAGGATGCTGTGGCTACTCCTCAATTATTTAATTGTATTTATCACTTAGACATTATTTAAATTTTATGCTCAATTATGTCACTTAAGATGCATGCATAATTCACAAATTTACACACACAAATTCTAAATATAATTGAACATAGATATGACAGGCTAATGGCCCATCACTTAATGAACGAGCCAACAGCCCGTCATCCTCACCCAATTCCAATAGTTTAATTTAACCAAAATATCTCAATCACCTCAAAATTTTCGGATAAAATTATGTGCACGGCCCAGCCTCACTGTTGGCCCAAACAATAGAGCCAATCAAATACTGGATCAATTCTAATTGGATCAGATGTCTGTTGGGCCAGGGCCTGGCCCAGAACGCTGGGCCAGCGCCTGGCCCACCCAGGCGCTACCAGCGCCTGTTGCCCACGCCAACCAGCGCTGGCGCTGGTTGGGCGCTGGCAGGCAGCCAGCGCCCAGCCAGGGCGCTGGCAGTCACCCAGCGCCCAGCCAGCGGCGCTGGCATCCAATTTTTTTTTTTTTTAATAATGATGGGCGCTGGCAGTCAGCCAGCGCCCAGCCATGTGCGCTGGCATCCAAATTTTTTTTTTATATTACTGTCACGTTTTCAGTAAGAAACATTTTCATCCGTCCTTATCCCGTGTGCACATATCCGAAGCAAGGAAACCATGCTTCCTCCTTTTATGGTGATTTGATTATGAGATGTTTGGATTTATCTTTATTCAAACTATATCCAAAAGAATGAGTGAACAGATAAATGCATGCTTTATCCAAAAGAATGAGTGAACAGATAAATGCATGCTTTATCCAAAAGAATGAGTGAACAGATAAATGCATGCTTCATGGCATAAGACTTATCGATCAATCTATTAACTCTCCCGGTACGCAGGTAGTTGGGTCAAACGCACCAAGGTACTACAGCAGCCTCCCTTATTGGTACGTCCCTAATATCCCTACCGTACGCCCGTTGGGTAAATAATCCAGGGTACTACCAGTAGCCTCCCCTTTGGACTATCCCTAAAATGAGAGAAATAGAAATCAAGAACGTCTTGCCCCTCTTTATTTTTGATCAGGATAAAATTTTAAATATATATTTTCTAATATTTAAAACAAAATCCAACATAAAGATCTAATATTTAAAACAAAATCCAACATAAAGAAGAGCCCAAAAGCAGAAAGCATTCGGCCAAAACGAGACAGAGGCGTAAAGGCTCTGCTACCATTATGTAAAACTTACCAGTAACGTGCCTAATGTGATTTAGATCAACATGGCACTTCAAAATAAAGTAAAGCAGCAGAAATAGTGTTGAGGATTACCTCCCGCCATCGTTCCGGCCTCGGAATAAAATAAAAGGAAGAAGCTTTGAATTCTGGTTCTTCTGGTCCTTTCTCTACCCAGATTGATGGTGTGTGGTTTTTCTCATATCGTAGAGCAGGTACCAGGGACCATTTTTATATACACAAACCCTCCAGAAATTTCTGCCATCATAGAGATTTCCGGAGCACGTTATGGGCGATGGTTACGGAGTCGCAAACTCACTCCCGCTGTTTTGCACGTTCAAAATTCAAAATACATAAACCACAAAATCAGGAGTTGGTTATTCCCCTGGCTAGTAGGAATCTGAATTAACCAACATTCAAGTCATGCTTGTGCATACGTGTGATATAGAGCAAATGTTTTGGAGGTCTATGGACCCAATCACTTTCTTAGATCATCTCCAAAGTACTTGTAACCAGATCAAGATCGATCTTACCAGATTATCTCATTAAATGGAAAAAAAAAATTTAAAAAAAACCCAGTCTTTTAGGATTCAAACACATTAATTCCTCCAAAGAAAGGATGGTGTCGATTACTTGAACCAAGTCATTATTGGTGGATGATAGTATTTCAAAAAGCAAGCAAACATAAATTTCAAGATCAAATTCCATATGGATTTCATCACATTAGTATCTTAATACTGCAATCAAGGTGGATCAGGATAGCAATTATATGAATCAGCTCCCAATAAAAATAGATAGCAAGTTAGTCATATGCTTTCAAAATTTCCACTTCATTGTTAAATCAATTTATGAAATAAAAACATAAGAGGATTAATCATGTAAGAATAGCATAGTTTCTCAAGAAAGCGCAAGAAAAAATTCCATTCTTGTGTGTTGATCAGAACCTTCATCATATATCACAAGAAAAAAATGAATTTTTTTTAAAAAGGACATCACCACCATCAGCTTGTCTTGTTTCTTTGTGTCTGTCAAGCTTAAATTCATGAAAGTAATGTTTTCAATAATTTCTATCCTATTTTCTTAAATGAATTAGTTAACAAACTAGGTTAAAATTTTGCACCTACCAAAAATAGCAGAACTACTGTAGTTCTAAAGCCTAAAGCTAGCTAGCAAGTATCAAGATATGCAGTGGCTTCGAGCTTGAATGTATACCCCAAAAAAAATGTTGTATGTAACAAACATCACATATATACTTGCATTAAAATCCAAAATATGGCTGTAAAAATGTTGTAGGTAACAAGCATCACAGACAAACTGGCTTTCAAAACCAGAATGAAACCTATTCTAATGAAATGTGAGACGCCACAGAAGTAGTGATTACACCAGTCTCTGACATATAAGGCCTTGGAAGTATCTAATTGTTGGAATGGACCGGTTCCCAATTAACCAACTACAAAACAGTAAAATGTTTCTAATCTCAAAACAATGAAGAAATAATATAATCAGATGTAATTCAGCCGATGGTGTATAAGCCATGAAATGTCAAGGTCATAAAAGAGTACAATATAAAATCAAATCCAGTGACTCCAAACCTTTGTTCATGACTACAGTATAAAATCAAACCCCAGTCTCTCAGATCACCACCACCACTTAAAAAAAATAACTGCACGAACAAAGAAATTATTCTTAACATGTCTTAATCTTCAACAGGGTAAATATTGAGCTCTGCACCATGGAGAGTGATCAGAAGTTGTAAGACAAGATCAAAACAGGGTAAATATTGTCTTAATCTTCAACAGTCTCTCAGAACCTTTTATTATTTCTAGCTTAGATGAGTCACTGTAAGACAAGATTAGAAGCTGCAAAGACTAACTTACCGCCGCCTAGAAGGAATCGGGGATCGCTTGCGGACCGAACTACCATGACCCCTTCGTGGAGAAACCCTATTAAACATTAATGTTATCAATATGGCAACTGACAAGAACAAAAGCTAAGAGAGTACATGGCAAACATTACTAACCATGCAGGTGATCTATGCCTCCTTAGAGAAGAAGAATGTCTTCTAAGAGGAGATGTTGCTCTCCACCGAGGTCACACTCAGCTACAAGGCCGAATCTGCTCTGCTAGGGCACTGATCAGAGAAGGATCGGCTGGATGTGCTCTGCCACTGATAAGGATCGGCTGGGGGGGAGAAAAAGAGCTCCGCTAGGGCATCAGAACGCGGGCGGCGGGGGGATCAGAGAAGGAGCCTGGTTCAGAGGTAAACCTAGAATCAGAACGGATTAGAGAAGGAGCCTGGATCAGAATGCTCGTGGGGGGGAGGGATCAGAATGCTCGCGGGAGGGGGGGCGGGGGATCAGAGGAAACCTAGCATCGGCGGGGGGTTGGGGGGGGGGGGTTCCAGTGGGCGATCAGAACGCAAGAAGGAGATGTGAGATGAAGACCCCCTTTCTCTTTATTTTTAAGGCCACCCAAGTCCATGGGAGACCCTCTCCAAACGCAGCCACGAGGTGCGCCTATGGTGCGTCGATTGTGTGGGAAGAACAAGGACTCAATTCGCAATTAGAGTAGGAATAAATCCACAGTCAATCGGATATTCACCTTTGCAAAAGAAATCCCCTTTGTGGATCCATTTTGGTTGTCGCGGGACCACATTTTCAATTAGACGTCACGCTTTTAAACTTAAACTAAATTGCATAATTACTATTATTTTCAGAAAATGAAGCAAATTCTTTTTATATCTATATTCTATAATCACTTATATTTATTTTTTTTCATACATTTGAGTAGATATAGAGTTTGGCTTAGCTAGAGGAGGTCTCTGTTTAAATTTGATTTGATCTAAATTGAATAATAGAATCCTCCTGCATTCATTATTTTAATTATTGTATATAATTTATTGTTTTTAAACAATTAAATATTAAAAATTATATAATTTAAAAACTTTTATTTTATGCATTAAATGGTAAAAAATATAATTATTTTATATCATTTAAATTATTTATTTTTTAATTAAATTAAAAATTTTAAATAGCATAAATGTTAGTGCTCGATAAAAACTGATTTAAAAATTTTTTCATCACAATTTTTTTAAAAAAAATTTAAAAGTATAAATTTAGTGACAGAAGGATAAGTCGTCACTAATATAGTGACGGATTGCTTTTCGTCACTAATTTTATGATGGATTAGTGACGGAAGTTAGTGATGGAAGGGCAATCCGTCACTAATTCGTCACTAATATAGTGACAGATTGCTCTTCCGTCACTAATTTTATGATGGATTAGTGATGGAAGGGCACTATACTAATTTAGTGACGAATTAGTGACGGAAAATCAATCCGTCACTAAATTAGTGACGGATGACCTTGTCCGTCACTAATTTAGTGATGGATGGGACAATCTGTCACTAAATTAGTGACGGATTGCTCTTCCGTCACTACTTTTGTGATGGATTAGTGATGGAAGGGCAATCCGTCACTAAATTAGTGACGGTTTAGTGACGGATTAACTTGTCCATTACTAATTTAGTGATGGTTTAGTGACGAATAAAGTAATCTATCACTAATTTTAATTTTAGTTACTATTTTGTTACTAAACCATCACAATGTAGTGACAAAAATTTTTATCACTATTTTACTATTTTCTTTGCTAGAACCTGTATGGGAGAACGCGCACGGGCACATGGGGATGCAGCTTTTTTCATCATAATTTTTTTTAAAAAAATTAAGAGTATTAATTTAGTGACAGATGGGCAATCCGTCACTAATTCGTTACTAATTTTGTGACGGATTAGTGACGGAAAGGCAATATGTCACTAAATTAGTGATGGATGAAGAAATCCGTCACTAAATTAGTGACGGATTGCTCTTTCATCACAAAATTAGTGACGGATAGGGCAATCTGTTACTAATTTAGTGACAGATTGCTCTTTCATCACTAATTTTGTGATGAATTAGTGACTGAAGAGCAATCCGTCACTAAATTAGTGATGGATATTTAGTGACGGATTGCCCTATCCATCACTAATTTAGTGACGGATTGCCCAATTAGTGACGGATTAGATGTACGTAGGAAAAGGCCCCTAATCCGTGCACCTAAATCGTAGTGACGGATGTAGGGCAAAGATCCATCACTAATTCTAGTTGGCGGATTTCCACATCTATTCTTACTAGGGATTAGCTAATGAGTAGATTAGTAATTAGGAAAATACATTCGTCTACATAGATTAGCTGATTCTAAATTATGTGACGGATTAGTGACATGTGTCATGCCCATAGTTAGTGATGGATCTGCCCCATCCAATTCATCAGTTCACATCAAGAATGTACAATGGATTGTCCCATAGGTCAACTAATTAGTGTACAATATGGATTTATTATGCCGCATAGACTCCATCACATAATTCAATGAGATGAACGGCATTGTACCCAAATCTAATTTACTTAAAGATTTCTTCAAATCCGATTCAGTGACTTCGAAGTTGCTGATAGCATTTGACTAAACTTAGTGTTGGTTGCTGTACAGGTCGGTTCACCAATAATGAACTAGTAGACTGTTACAGTCTAATTTATCGTCTCACTAATTTGACTGTCTGGTAAATTATTTTATCATTCTTCTCAACTACAACATTGATGTTGTGCTCAATTGTATCATAGTGACTTAAGTATTTTCACTCTCTAATGTATCACTTGCATCACTCACCTTTATCATAGAATGAGTGATAGGATATTGGAGAAAAACTAAGCATATGCAGTTAAGTGATTTGCATCCAACTTCAATGTGAAGCAAATCGATGTACTTTGTCAATTCACAGAATTTTGCCAACATCCAATCTAATAGTCATCCATGTTCAGTTGCACGTGTAGGCAAAGGGAGTAGTACTAATCGAGAAGTAGAGTACTAATAGTAATCAAACAGTAAGCAGGCCTATCATCAACAATTGTTTCCTACAAGCAGATATGTGCAAGTTAATAACACAAGTCTGAGTTATACCATAAGCCTACTGTTGCAGATAAGTTTAACAGCAAATAGCAATAATAATGACACAAAAATGTCGATCATTACACAAGTAGATTAATGTCAATCATAGACAATCAGTTATGATCATGAGCATAAACAGGTAATTCAAAAGGGAAGCTCTTAAGCATGATCATAGCTTATATGCTGAATGAGAATGTCCATATGTAGCATTGACATAGAACAGAATGTCCATATGTAGCATCACCATTCACTGACCTCTGGAGCATATACGCATACTTCCCATGATGTGATCAATGCTTCTTCCTCAGTTTTATAATATTGAGAAATTAAGACAATTTTACATTCATACCAAGGTTTCTTGCCATTAAAACAGTAGAATTCTAGTTCACAATGTCATTCAAGTCTGCAAGTCATAGATCTATTGGATGTAATCTTGCAATCTATTGGTGGACATTCCAGCACAGGCCTTGAGAACTCGACAATCTGGTAATATAGAGCCATAATCGGTGTAGCCGGACCAAGGGAAGGCGCTGTCCTTAAATCGCATTTGGTCGAACAGTAAGCCATTGGCTAGGATGATGGCGTATCTGGGAGCATGTCTCGATAACGCCATGGGCGATCGAGGTCGGTGAGGACGCGATCGAGCGCTTGGTCGCGGGTGAATGGGCGAGGATTTGGGGTAGGCGAAGGGTTTTGATGTGTTTGGGAGCGAATTTAGGGGAGGTTCGCCCCATTTCCGCTTGCTTCTGCAACAGACGATTTTAACCTCAAATATGACCATTCCCATGCTTAAAATTTTTTGAAATGCAGCTACAACGGTGTGCTATTAAACAAACGCTTTCTATGTGATAGGTTGCCTACATGATGGTGTCATTCATCTGCATATTAGATATGCAATTAGATCCGACGATTGTGATTGATCCAAGCCATGATCTCGATCGGCGATGATCGATCTAACGGTTGCGATCCATCTGATCAGAGACGATCCGATGGTTGGATCGATCCAAGCCACGATCCCGACTGGTGATGATCGATCGGACCGTTGCAATCGATCTGATCGAAGACGATCCAACGGTTGCGATCGATCCAAACCATGATCTCGATCGGTGATGATCGATCAGATCGTTGTGATCAATCTGATCAGCGATGATCCGACGGTTGTGATCGATCCAAGCCATGATCCCGATCAGCGATGATCGATCCGACAGTTGCAATTCATCCGATTGTCAATGATATCCGATGGTATCGATCCAATCCATGATCCCAATCGTAGATCATCGATACGATAGTTGCGATCCATCCAATCGGTGATGATCTGATGGTTGCGATCGATCCAAGCCATGATCCCGATCGGCGATGATCGATCCGACGGTTGCGATCCATCCGATCGGCAATGATCCGACGGTTGCGATCGATCCAAGCCATGATCTCGATCGGCGATGATCGATCTAACGATTGTGATCCATCTGATCGGAGATGATCCGATGGTTAGATCGATCCAAGCCATGATCCTGATCGGTGATGATCGATCGAACCGTTGCAATCGATCCGATCGAAGACGATCCAACGGTTGCGATCGATCCAAACCATGATCTCGATCGGTGATGATCGATCAGATCGTTGCGATCACTCTAATCGGCGATGATCCGACGGTTGTGATCGATCCAAGCCATGATCCTGATCAGCGATGATCGATCCGACAGTTGCAATCCATCCGATTGTCGATGATATCCGATGGTTGCAATCCATCCGATCGGCGATAATCCGATGGTTGCGATCGATCCAAGCCATGATTCCGATCGACGATGATCGATCGGACCATTGCGATCAATCTGAACGGAGACGATTCGACGGTTGCGATCGATCCAAGCCATGATCCCGATCGGGGATGATCGATCCGATAGTTGCGATCCATCCGATCGGCGATGATCTAACGGTTGCGATCGATCCAAGCCATGATCCCGATCGACGATGATCGATTGGACCGTTGCGATCAATCTGATACCTCGGTATTTTCTTTACCGAGGAAGATATGATTCTCTATGATTTTCATGAAAATCGTAAGGAAAGACTTTTTCAGAAAAATATTGGCAGGTAATTTTATCTCCAAAAATTTGATGATCAAGAAAAAGTCTTTTAAAAGGATAACTAAAAAAAGATATACATAATAATATTTTTATTATGTAAAGGAAAGATATGATTCTCTACGATTTTCATAAAAATCGTAGGCAAAGACTTTTTCAGAAAAATATTGGCGGGTAATTTTGTCTCCAAAAATTTGATGATCAAGAAAAAGTCTTTTAAAAGGATAACTAAAAAAAGATATAGCATAATAATATTGATCTATATTATTATAATAACTTTATAACATGTTCTATATACATTATGTCTTACAATATAAGATTAATAATTTTATTAACAATATGATAATACATAATAAATCATAGTATACTGCAATCATATTTACTATATATATGTAAATAATGAATTAAAGAAACTATAGTAATTATTACTAAGAATGTTAACAATATAATAAATAACAATATAATTATAAATACAGTATAAGAAGTAAATATAAAATTTAATTTTGGGAAAGGTATACATCCTTTCCCTATGATTTTGTGACAATCGTAGGGAAGGTTTGGATTTCTGAAAAGGGTTTTTCCTACGATTTTTATTAAATTCGTAGGGAAAGGTTGCTTATCTTTCCCTACGATCTTCGTGAATATTGTAGGTAAAAGTCTGCATCCTTTTCATGAAAGGCTCTAGAGCCTTTTCCTACGATTTTTGTAAAAATCGTAGGGAAAGACTCTGGACCTTTACCTACGATTTTTGTTAAAATTGTAGCGAAAGACTTTTTTAAAAATAAAAAGTCTTTCCCTATGATTTTTAAAAAATCGTAGGTAAAGGCTCTAGATCTTTCCCTACGATTTTTTGAAAATCGTAGGAAATATTTTTTGGAAAAATTTTGGAGGAAGATTTTACCTCCAAATTTTGGTATAGCTTTTCCCTACGATTTTTAAAAATTCGTAGGGAAAGATCCAGAGCCTTTACCTACGATTTTTGAAAATCGTAGGGAAAGATCTTTTCAGAAAAATTTGGAGGGAGATTTTGCCTCCAAATTTTTGATATAGCTTTTCCCTACGATTTTCAAAAATCGTAGGGAAAGGTTCTCGATCTTTCCCTACGAATTTTTGAAAATCGTAGGAAAATCTTTTCCCTACGATTTTTTAAAAATTTTAGGGAAAGATCCAGAGCCTTTCCCTATGATTTTTGAAAATCGTAGGGAAAGATTCTAACTTTACGATTATGGAATATTTGCCTACGATTTTTAAAAAATCGTTATATCTTTTGCCTACGATTTTAAAATCGTAGGTATGAAAATCGTAGGCAAAAGTCATTTTTTTGTAGTGCGGATTAGTGACGAAAGGCCAATCCGTCACTAAATTAGTGACGGATGGGGCAATCCATCACTAATTTAGTGGCGGATTTCCCATCTATCACTAATTTTGACGGATTAGTAATGGAAAATAATTCGTCACTAATTAGTGACTAATTTGTGACGGATTAGTGATGAAAAAGCAATCCATCACTAAGTTAGTGATGGATTGCCCCATCCGTCACAAAATTAGTGATGGATTGTCCCATCCGTCACTAATTTGTGACGGAAGAAATATCCGTTACTAATCCATCACTAATTTAGTGACGGATTGCCCCATCCATCACTAATTTATGATAGATTAGTGACAGAAGGATAATCCTTTACTAAATTAGTGACGGATGTGACAGTCGGTCACTAATTTAGTGACAGTTTAGTGACGAAAAAACTAATCCGTCACTAATTTTAATTTTTTGTCACTATTTTGTTGCTAAACCGTCACAATTTAGTGACAAAAATTTTCATCACTAATTTTTGTCACTATTTTGACATTTTCTTGTAGTGATTTAAGGTAGCTAAAAGTTATTAAGTGACTCCATTCAATTCAAATCAGTAGAATTTGGCACCTTTAACTCAATTTAGTCAATTTATTCTTAATATAAAGGGAGCTAACTCAAAAAGGCTAGTCTCATATTTTTTCTCTTAACAAAATTCCATCCTTAAAATTTTATTTTCAAATTTTAAATACTTTTCTCAATTCATATTTTTAGAAAAAAATTAAAAGCACTTCTATTTATATCCTGCTTATTACAATGCTAAAATTATGATATTAGATCTACTATGCTTCTAATGTGGAACTCTTATATAAACCTTTATAATAAAAAAAGATTTTATATACTCTGATTCAACCTAGTTTCTACTCATATCACTATCAATTTGTTTAAGTCTTTTAAGTATCAAACCTAAACTCTAATATTGTCATAAGTGTCATGCCCCAGACTTGAAGATGGATCTAGGATATATCAATTCATAGCATACATACAGAAATAAACCAAAAACATCTTTTTGTATAGTTAATATATTTAATTAGTAATAACAAATTATTTATCTATTAAACCAAGCTAGACAAATTCAAAAATAATATTAATAAAATAACTAAAAACCAGATAAGATGCTAAAATCAAACACTAATTTTTTAAACTAAATCCAGTCAAATTCGATCTTAGTCTAAAGTATGCTGATAAAAAAAAAAACGGTCTCACATACCCCAATAATCTTAAAGCCCTTAATTCTATCTCTTGTCTCATTCTTGAATTCTTTTATTTTCCTTCTTTACAAAGGTCAGGATATTCTACAGATCAAGAGCCATATACCTCTCTTCAAAATTATCTAAAATTTTAAATAGAGCAAATATTTTTCAAAAACATGTTGCAATCACTATTATCAACCTTCTACGAAGATCCTTTGTGATCACAAACTCATGCTCACTCCCTTGTTAAAGTTATGATATCAATCTTGGCCTTGTATGCTTCCCAAGTTCTCCTTTAAGAACGTAGGAGAACTACCTCCATGTTTTGTAAAAACTTTTTTTTAAAAAATGAAATAGGCTTCCTATGAATTAATAAAACTGGAAAAGAAAGAAAAATTACCAAGTGTGAGGAACAAAAGATACTACTAATGTAAAGAGAATCCTTCTCTCGTCTTATACTATAAAATCTTTCCCATTCAGTTGCTATGGTTTTTCGTTAAAGAGAATTTTTCAATGTTGTTGTCTCTTATCTTTAACTGTGTAACTTGAAATGGCTTATGCATCCTTTTTAGTGTTTAACAAGACGAATAATCCAATCCAAGCCCGTTCTTTTCAACTTCTATACTAACAATTTCAACAATAGTTTACAAGGTATCCACTACTATAAAGCAAGTTAACATGGGATTTATGAAGGAACTCATGATATTAGAAGGCAATGAATCTTTGCTTTATTTAACGTTCCATAAACAAAGTAGATAAAGAGGTATATCATGCTAGTCAAGATAAATAGACCAATCCAAGTATGCTTTTCCAAACTTATATATCAACAAATTTAGCAAGAGTTTACAAGATATCTACAATCATAAGGAATTTTCATCCGAACGGCCTATGAAGGAATTCATAAAATTAAAAGGTGATACGTCTTTAAAATTTAGACTAGTTTAATAATCTAGTAATGATGAAAGAAAAGCGAGATAGGGCCATAACAAGAGGTTAAGATTGATAAGATAGCATAAGATTTGATGAAAGATAAGGATTTTAAAATTAAAGAAAGTCCATAGTTAACATAAATATGGGAGGTAGGAGGAGAGCGAATAGAATTATAGCTAATTAGATTTTTTTATTGGAATAATGAATGGGGAGTTAATACATGTATTTTTTTCTTTAATTTTCTTCTAATAACTAAAATCAAAAGTAAAGACTTCCAATTAAAATCTAATTAATTCTAATTTTTTATATTTATATCTTTTTTCTAAACTAATGGTGCATCTAATATACGAGCAGTGGAAGTAATTTTTATTATGGAAGGGTTGCCAAAAGTCAAAGCCTCCAATTAGATCCTAATTAATCTTAATTTTTTATTCATATTTTTTTTCTTTTATGTCGCTTCTAATGTAAGAGTTGTGAGAGTGATTTTTAATATGGAAGGATAATTAAGAGTTAATATTTCTGATCAAATTCTAATTAATCCAAACTTTTTCTCTTTTTTTTCTTATTAATGATGCCTACAATATATAAGTTATTTTTGATGGAAAAGGTTTATCTCATTGTATATTCTTTATGATAATTAAGGAATGGTAAAAGATATTTACTAGTTTATGAAGGGACAATTTATTATACCTCTATATTTTTTAATCTATACTATTTCAAGTTATTAATTGAAAATAATCTCTCCCTCTTTTAGCAAGGAAAAATATATGTTATTTTATATAAGAAAAAATACATGCAAAAAAATACATATCTTTTACAATAATATGATAAATAAAAAGAAAAATAAATAATTTTTTTTTCTTTAGTATCATGGACTAGTACTTATGATTACTTTTATTTGTACTTTAATATTTCATTGTAGCACATGAGCATGCATTAAGATTTCTAAATTATAATAATAAAAAATAAAATAATCACCATCAACTCCAATAATAAGAAATAAAACGTAACGGCAAAATACTAACATCTAGAGATTAATATTAGAGGACTCTAATGTTATTGGCTTATTATTAGATCATCCAAATAAAATCTTAAAAACTTTAGAAATCATTATTATTTTTATATTTTTTTGTTACGAAGAGCTTGTGAATATAGGACAAGTGTCATCCTTCACGCATGGTAATTATGAGAGAATAATGGCCAAATGCGAGCCATTAGTACAAAATAGGGAAAAAAAGTATCTTGAAAAAACTAAGCAAAAGGAGTGGGTGCACATGGGACAAGGAGACGCCCATCTTGGAGTCCTTATAACTTCCACACTGTACACTTATCCATCATCAGCGAAGCCATCCCCATCCACACCCTCGCACATCGAGCCAAGCATGTAATCCATGACATATTCTATGTCCATCCCAAAATAAA
The DNA here is from genome assembly GCA_900491605.1 of Calamus simplicifolius. Classification (NCBI taxonomy): domain Eukaryota; kingdom Viridiplantae; phylum Streptophyta; class Magnoliopsida; order Arecales; family Arecaceae; genus Calamus; species Calamus simplicifolius. Next base: position 1,030,066 of record UESW01004715.1, read on the forward strand.
ATTACTCAAATACCCTCGCCTGCTTTCAAGTTTTATCGCATCATTGTGACTCGCGGTTCCACGCGAGCCGCGTGAGCTCCGAAGGGAGCGGCTCCAATGGGTACGATGGCCGAGCATGGATTGGAAATAAGAAACAAGGCGAGGGTATTTTTGTCATTGAGCTCTAATCTTCCTAGATCGAGGGGAATTTCTATCTACACCCATAAATTACTCTCTACACCCACACTTACAAAAAAAATATACCCAAATTGCCCTAATGCGTAATGACCTTCTTACCCTCCTAATTTCTCTCTACACCCACCTGATCAAAACCCCTCCCGCCCAACCCCCCCTCCCCCCGCCCAACCTGCCCCCCTCCCCCCCTCAACGTTGCAATGATCGAGGCTCTAAACACCTTTGTGAGAAGAGTTTGTAACCTTCATTTCAACAATGGAGAAGCAATCTGCAATTTGGGAAGGCTCTATGGACGAAAAGATTCATTTTTAAACATCTTTCAAATTTTTTTTCTCGGATCGTGTTCCGTTCGGCTTATCAGGGCTGAACAAAACACCATTGTTTGGCCCTGGTAGGCCGAACGGAGCTCTTCTGTTCGGCCATACTGGGTTGAACAGAGGGCAACTGTTCGGCTCAGTGTGGCCAAACAGAAGGCTTGTGTTCGATCACACTGGGCCGAACACAAGGCTTGTATGACCGAATAGAAGCCTTTGTTCGGCCACACTGGGCCATACGGAAGGCTTGTATGACCGAACAGAAGACTTTGTTCGGCCACACTGGGTCGAATGGAAGGCTTATGTTCGACCACATAGGGCAGAACATGGCCCTCTGTTCGGCCTGTGTGCCCAAACATAAGGACATTTTTTTGTTTTATTTTCGTAGATCTGATCAAAGATTTTCTTATCCTTGTTGTTCATTTTTTTCTTGGTTGGAATTTTCTGATTTAAAATAATCATATTGATCAGATAATATCTGAATATTTTTATTTTTCTATACCACATCTCATTGCAACAATATATTACATTCCTGCCTCTCAGATCGGTGCTTCTTCCTCCTCTATCCGCAAAGACATTGCAGTGACCTTTGTTAATCACAATCGTTTTGTGAAGGTATTAATTAAACAACTCTTTATTACTTTAAATGGCTTATAAATTAAATGAGTAATATTGTTTACTAATTTATAAATTTGTAGGTGTTCCTGTTGCCGGGTCATCCTGTGCCGCCAATAGCGACCAACTGGCGAAGATATTATTTACCTTGTGCTTCCGGATGGGCAAGTTCATATGAATCTAGGATTCAATAGTTCAAAGAAAATATTTTGTCAGATGTTATAATTAGCGAGACTATTGAGCTGTAGAGTACATTTTGTAACAAAGTTTAAATTTGTAATCATGTTTTGAACATTGTACACTTGACAAATATCGATTTAGTACATCAAATTTTGACTCTGATATTGAAAAGGAAAATGAACCTAAAACTTTTATTCAAAATGCATTGTATTTTACATATACAAAATATTATCTTTGTTACAAAAATAAGTGCTAAAACCTACAAGATACATGAGAGCTCCTAATCAATCCCCATTCCATCGTCTTGTGGCAATGCCTGACTAGGGCTAGACACATTAGGCTCATCGATTGAGATGTACTGACCCTGCAAGACTTGTATCATATGCGAAATAACGTCGTATAGGTAGTTGGTCCCCAGTGATGCAAGCTCCTCCCGACCCATCTGTGTACTGATGGCAATGACTGGATGAGTTCTAATCATCGCTGCAGAAGGCATCCTGCTCCTCCCAATCAAAGGAGTTCTAATCATCTTATTGTGGATTCGATTGCCAAATGTGTTGGGTTCATAGCCCACATAGCAGAAAATAAAACCAAAAATAGAAACTAAAGATAGATTAACCAATTTTTGAAAGTACAGCGGCACAATGTCCAATTTGGTGGTAATGGAATTCCATCTTTGGCAACCTGTGATTAAGCAACCAAGCATACAAAAAACAAGATTGGCCTGTATGATAAAACATTGAAGCTCTCATGAAAAACCTTGAATACTTTCGAACTTAAAAGGGACATAGATTGAGTTGGCTCAAAAAGGCATCCAAGTAAGAAAATAGTAAGAAAATGCCTAACATCATGGCCCTTGGCTCAGATAGGGTGTGACATATATGCTTCACAACGGTTACATTTAGAAATGCCCTCCAAGTCATGATAGCACAGCACATAAATTCAACATCAAAACAAATAAGAAGTCCCTATCATCATTGCCGAATTCAATAGAGTAGGCTCAAAACTATTCACAGCCCACACAAGGCAACATTGGCAGTATGGTATCGGTTGCCCCCGATACATGGCAATATGTTGGCAATCTGTATATAGAATTTGCATCAAATTATATAGCTGAAAGCATTAAGTCATCAGATGAAAATATCTAAGGCAATAAAAATGAAATAAAAATCCAATTATATAGCTGAAAGCATTAAGTCATCTAGGACATACGAGTGCAAACAAGTATAAGTTTTCACATCATCAAATGGCAACGAGCAAATCCAATCAAAAATCCTGAAATGAAAAGGAAGTTCCTATATAGGACCATTGACATAGTCCTCATTCCATCCCTATTCTTAGTAATTGATGGAATTTGATGCACTAACTGCATCCTCGCTGAAGGGTCGCTCGGCATATCATCAGGCATTTTCTAAACTTCAGGTGTATAGCATCGTTCAAGAAAAGCGGATTGGGCTTCATGCCATATACTGTACCTTTTGTGTTTATTATTCGAAAAGCCATTGACCAATGCCTTGCAATCATCTCACTCCCTAACGATTCCTCTTTTGCATCTTGCGAATACAACATAGAATGACATTGCGAGGACAATGCAGCAAACAAAAGGAATCCTATTGTTCGCTGGGACATCCGTCCGTTGTGAATGATCCTGCAGAGGATAGAATGATCATAAATTATCATATATAGCCTGCAATATTGAATTATTAAGAAAATAATGAGTTATCGAAACATCCTTGCCTAGAGATGTACCCATTATCACAGAAATCAACCCCGACCTATAGGCCTTAAATTGCCTATATAAGGTCAACTTCAGAGATTGGACTACAAGTATGAGTTCATTACATGAGCAGACTCCAACTTGATGCCAACCCTGCATGAATTAAAACCATAGCCATGGCCAAGGAAATTAAATCCCTCCTTATCCCCATATCAAACACAGCCTAAGTCTCCCATGATCCTAAACCAATCTCTCATAGGACCACAAATCACATTTTTTTTCTATAGAACTGATCCAGTGGTATTAGTTTGCACAACCGATTAACTTTTGTCACTAGTTGATAAATGTAATGCATTACATGTTTGGCACCATCGAAGCTTGTTGGGCGTAACCGAACACTGATTATTGTATTTTGGGATTGGACTTGAATAATATATTCCTTACATTATTTATTATTGTACACCACCATTAAAATAGTTTGTACAATAAACTAAATCAAATACATTAACATGTTGAACTACTAGAGAATGTAATACTTGTATAGATTAGCCAAAAGGCTTTGTCAGTTTTCAAGACACCCATCGATGAGCGCCAATATAATTGTGTCTGCAAGTGCCATGTGCATAGCTATTATTAAACTAGATTATGCCTTCTACCAACTTTTTGACCAACTTATAGCATGCAGCATGTGTTCATACTCATGTTACTTGAACAATTATATAAGAACTCTACTACAGTGACAGGTAGCTAGAGACTTGCAAACCATACAATAAAAATCATATAAATCAATCTATCATGTGAAATAATACAACAACAAAAGATATTCACATACTGGAGTACTAATAAATCGTAGTGGAATCAGTGAAGACAATGGCTAAGCACTACTCCTCTTCATTCTTGCCTGTTATCTTGGTGGTTGACTCTTTGAGCTTTATCTCTCTGGTCTGTTTCTAGTATCTGGTTTGCTAACTTCAACCCAGATGTTGTGTTTTGCTCTTTTTATAAAGGTATTCTGTGTATGCTTTGTTGAGAAATAGAAGGTGGTCAATTAAGTTCAGAAGTTGTATTTAGTGAAGCATACCATCCATGAGAAATAGCTGAATGGTATCTATGGAAGGCAGCTAAACCTGTGACCCACAGCAAGGTACCTATGCCCTTAAACTTTTATCTTTATGTTCTTTGGAAGCAAGTGCTTTGTGTTGTATTTCGGTGCATGCTCTAATTGTGCTTTTATTTCTCTGTGTCTGGTATGCCTAAAATAGTCATATTTTGGCATGGCAATGGAGGAACATGCTGACATCTCCACAGATGATTTGTTCAGCATGCATATTGAAGCACCGTGCCAAATTATGGCTTTTTTGTTTGGCATCGCATGCAGTTAATTGGCAAGGTGCCAAATTGTGACTTATCAGAGGGCCAACTATGTTTGTATTATTCTCTAACATCTAAGGACTAGCGTTTGCTTAAAATACATCTATTGCAGATCAGTATGACTCAAGGAGACCCAGCCTAGATTTATTTTAAAGAATGAATTGAGTGAAAAATCAATGCTTCTTCGCTGTTAGCTCTATTGGCACCTGACATGAACAATTATTGATATTGTCACATACTAGATAATCTTTCATTTGGTGGGCTGCAACTCGGCATTATATTATTTTGTATTAAGCTATTGGAAGGTATCTTTTTCTGCACTAGCCTAGCTTAGATTATGTAATTAAACAACAGGTATTTCAATATTCTAGATGCTCATCATTTTCAAGAAATTTAATGACAACATCAAAATATATGGCACAATATTGCGTGCAATGTGAAGCCAAATAGAGTTTGTCCAAAGCTCTCTTAAATACCAGTGTGTCATGTTCATAAACTTAAATATCTTGCACAAAAAAATGCGATGTAAGAACAACTTTTTTGAAGTTAAATGCCATGAGAAATTTAGTCACCGTCAAGCATATATGCAAGTCATTGAAAAAAATCATTCATGTCCACATGAGAGGTGTTGGAGGGTACGAGAACAAGTTTGCTTCTCCTAATAGCTAAGTTAAGCAAGTGTAGGATTCTTTTTCTTGTTTGAAAAATAAGAAAGGAAAGATAGCGAAAGCATCAAATTGGAGCCTCAAAGCTGCAGAAAGCATCTGGCTCTAATTTTGACACTTGATTTCAGCCTTCCTTTTCTCAAAGGAGAAACGAATGAATTAAGGATTGCACACGGATTTCAAGTCTAGAGTTAAATTAGTCCAGACCCCATCAGACTCGATCATACTGGGCTCCATGGAGCATCCTACTTGCTTGCTTGAGGGCGAAGAAGAATAGAAGAGACTACTCTCCTTGAACCAATGGCCCTCCTCTCCTCTTGTCTCTCTCGTCTCGATCAAGTCAAAGACGATCAATCAAATCAATTCATCCATTCAGCCTAGCATGCTGTATTCTCACCATTGTTGTACCCCTATATGGCCAGGCAATGGAAGAGCATGAAATCGGACCATCCAGGAAAAAAAATGGTAACAGAAAAAAAAAAATTATGAACCAGGGGGAGCGCTAGGTCTAGGGAGTTGAAAGCTCTGGGTGGGGTGGAAGAGATGGTGGAGAAGGGGCAAAGGAGAGGGAGTCGGATCTCTCGCTGCTAGAGAGGATGGGAGCCGGACCACCGCTGCTGCCGCCGGAGAGGAAGGGAGCCCACAGTGCCGCTGCTGCTACCATCGGAGAGGAAGGGAGCTAGACGGGAGGAAGGGGAAGGAGATCGCCTAGAAGAGGGAGAGGGGTTTGAAAAAGAAAAAAAAACAGGGGATGCGGGTGTGGAGAGTAACTCGAGTGGGCTGAGGGTGGGTGAGGGTATTTTGGAATTTTAAAAAGGGGGGTGCTAAGAGAAACATGGTGGGTGTAGAGAGTAATTTTTTTTAATGTTGGTGTAAAGAGTAATTTTGTGGGTGCAGATAGAAACTCCCTAGATCTAGTAATGTCGCACCAGTTGAATTGATGAAAATACCATTTCCATGTACTTTATGGCCATATTAGAAAATTCCACAGAATAACCAGAGCTAAGAATCATAGTTGTCAAATCCAGCTCAAACATTGACCTGGCCAAGGGCTCAGATCACTAGGTCACTAGTTCAACCATCAGGTCATCGATTGAACCATCGGTTTAATTATTATAATATAAAAATATATTTATATTAATAAAAATTAATTCATATGAATACTAATTTTCATAATCTTCTTCTTTTTGAAATTTGTTTTGTATCTTATTTAATCTCTAAAATTCGCTTACTTTCAATCTACGTTCCCAATTAGTCTGATTTAATTTTTTCTTAAAAAAATTAAAAAAATTTCTATCCAAATTTTTTTATTTTTATTATTTTCTCTTTATGTCTCTGCTTTTCCATCTTGATTCTCATAAAAGTTTTATATTTCCATCCTTTTTCCTTTTTTTATTCTCCTCTCATAAATGCTCTTCTTTACCTGATCTTTTTTTTTTCTCCATAAAACTTTTGAGCATCCCAATGAAGAAAAGGTTGCCATAAACTCTCAGAAATTTGAAACATGAAAGGCTAAAAATTTTGAAATGGCATTGATAAGCACGTGAGCTGATTCAAGACGGGTTAACCGATTCACAAATGAACCAGACAGGTTGACCGGGTTATTTCAGGTCTCTTACATATCCTGTTTTATATTAGAATTGGATTGGCTTGGCCTTCGGGTCCTAGTTTAACCTGTTCAACTTGCCGGTCTAGTCCGATTTTAACAACTACGACTAAGATGGTTCCCTGTTGCAATAACTTTTATATTATTTTGTTGTTTAGAGAATAATCGTTTGCTTTACATTCGCATGATGTCAAGTATTTATGAAACAAATATTTGATGATGGAATCCAATCTTGCATTGCTTGAGTAATGCATGCACATTCCTATGCGAGCTAATATATCATGGGCAGGACTCGTTGATTCATCACATGATGATTCCTTTTAATTTAGAAAAAAATCACTTTAAATCTTTTCTTTCATGCAAAATGAATTATATGTTTTATTTGGCATTTATGTCATATAAGATATTATCTATTTTAATAGACGATGATAAAATAAAAACATCAATTACCATGAAGCAATCAATGAATTAATTAGTTTTTAATAAAGTTTGTTTAAATAGATAAACAACCTATCTACAACCATAAGGAATTTTCATCCGAACAACCTATGAAGGAATTCATAAAATTAAAAGATGTTACCTTTTTAAAATTTAGACTAGTTTAATGTCTAGTCATGACAAAAGAAAGAGAGAGAGGGCCACAACAAGAGGTTAAGATTGATAAGATGGCATGAGATTTGATGATAGATAAGGAATTTAAAAGAAAGGCCATAGTGACCATAAATATGGGAGGTAGGATAGGGAAAGTGGATAGTGATGAGGGGTAAAATTATCATCGCATTAATGCCCGTGCGCATCGATAATTGGGTCGAGACCAATCCTAACATCCTGTCGGCCAACTGTCACATCCACAAGATGGCGAAGTTGAATCGCCTTCAGCAGAGTCGGGTCGCCCCAAACGAACCAAACCAACCTATACCTTGGGAGACCGAACCATCCTATACCTCGGCAAACCGAGCCATCCTCCATCTCGGCAACCCGAGCCATCCTCAAACCTCGACGAACCATGCCATCCTATACCTAGAAAAACCAAACTATCCCTCGCCTCGGCGGACCGAGGCACCCGAACACCTCTGCGGAATTAATGCGCAGGAGAGTTCAAATTCACAATAACTGAATAGGATTCCAAACGGGAAATCAAGCCAGAAGTGGCCTAAGGGCCATAGAAGTGGCATAAGACCTACATAATCGCTAAATCTTAGGGCATCAACCAACTCTCCTAGCCATCGATCCTTCAACCAACTCTCCTGGCCATCGATCCTCTAACTGACAAGATACGGATCCTACTGGCCTCGTAACAAATAAAATGATAGCTAATTAGATTTTTTTTAATTGGATTAATGAATAGGGAGTTAATACATGTATTATTTTTCTTTAATTTTCTTCTAATAACTAAAATCAAAAGTAAAGACTTCCAACTAAAATCTAATTAATTCTAATTTTTTCTATTTATATCTTTTTTCTCAAACTAATGGTGCATCTAATATACGAGCAGTGGAAGTAATTTTTATTATGGAAGGATTGCCAAAAGTCAAAGCCTCCAATTAGATCTTAATTAATCTTAATTTTTTATTCATATTTTTTTTATGTCGCTTCTAATGTAAGAGTTGTGAGAGTGATTTTTAATATGGAAGGATAATTAAGAGTTAATATTTTTGATCAAATTCTAATTAATCCAAACTTTTTATTTTTTTTCTTATTAATGATGCCAAGAATATATAAGTTATTTTTGATGGAAAAGGTTTATCTCATTGTATATTCTTTATCATAATTAAGGAATGGTAAAATATATTTACTAATTTAAGAAGGAACAATTTATTATACCTCTATATTTTTAATCTATATTATTTCAAGTTATTGATTGAAAATAATATGTTTCCCTCTTTTAGCAAGGCAAAAATATACGTAATTTTATATAAGAAAAAATACATGCAAAAAAATACATATCTTTTACAATAATTTGATAAATAAAAAGAAAAATAAATAATTTTTTTTCTTTAGTATCATGGAATAGTACTTATGATTACTTTTATTTGTACTTTAATATTTTATTGTAGCACATGAGCATCCATTAAGATTTCTAAATTATAATAATAAAAAATAAAATAATTATCATCAACTACAATAATAAGAAATAAAACGTTACGACAAAATACTAACATCTAGAGATTAAAATTAGAGGACTCTAATGTTATTGGCTTATTATTAGATCATCCAAAATAAAACCTTAAAAATTTTAGAAATCATTATTATTTTTATATTTTTTTGTTATGAAGAGCTTGTGAATAAAGGACAAGTGTCATCCTTTACGCATGGTAATTATGAGAGAATAATGGCCAAATGCTAGCCATTAGTACAAAATAGGGGGAAAAAGTATCTTGAAAAAACTAAGCAAAAGGAGTGGGTGCACATGGGACAAGGAGACGCCCATCTTGGAGTCCTTATAACTTCCACCCTGTACACTTATCCATCATTAGCAAAGCCATCCCCATCCACATGCACCCTCGCACACCGAGCCAGGCATGTAATCCATGACATATTCTCTGTCCATCCCATAATAAAATTACTCAAATGCCCTTGCTTGCTTTTAAGTTTTACGGCATCACCGGGATTCACGGTTCCACACGAGCCACGTGAGCACCCGAGGGAGCGGCTCCAACATGTACGATAGTCGAGCATGGCTTGGTAATAAGAAACAAGACGAGGGTATTTTTGTCATCGAGCTCCGATCTTCCTAGATTGAGTAATGTCACAGTTAAAATGACAAAAATACCATTTCCATGTACTTTATGGCCATATTAGAATATTCCAAGGAATAACCAGAGCTAAGAATCATAGTTGTCAAATCCAACTCGGATATGGACTTAGCCAAGGGCTCGGGTCACTGGGTCACTGGTTCAACCATCGGGTCACCAATTGAACCATCGATTCAATTATTATAATATAAATATATTTATATTAATAAAAATTAATTTTTAATAAAATAAACATATAAATATCAATTTTTATAATCTTCTTCTTTTTGAAAAATAAACTTTTTTGTATCCTATTTAATCTCTAAAATTTGCTTACTTTCATACCCAATTAGTCTGATTTAATTTTTTTCTTAAAAAAAATTAAAGAAAATTTCTATCCAACTTTTCTTTATTTTCATTATTTTCTCTTTATGTCTCTACTTTCCCATCTTGATTCCCATAAAATTTTTATATTTCCATACTTTTTCTTTTTTTTTATTCTCCTCTCATCAATGCTCTTGTTTGCATGATTTTTTTTTCCTCAGTAAAACTTGCAAGCATCCCAATAAAGAAAAGGTTGCCATAAACTCTCATAAATTTGAAAAAAATTTGAAATGGCATTGATAAACCCGTGATCCGGTTCAGGCCGAGTTCACTGGTTCACATATAACCAAATGGGTTGACCGGATTATTCTGGATCTCTTACATATCCTATTTTATGATAAAATCTGATCGGCTTGGCCTTTGGATCGCGATTTAACTGGTTCAACCGATCAGTCTGGTCCGATTTTAATAACTATGGCTAAGATGACTCCCTGTTGCAATAACTTCTATATTATTTTGTTGTTTAGAGATTAATCATTTTTTTTACATTCGCATGATGACAAATATTTATGAAACAAATATTTGACGATGGAATCCAATGTTACATTGCTTGAGTAATGCATGCACATTCCTATGCGAGCTAATATATCATGGGCAGGACTCGTTGCTTCATCACATAATGATTTCTTTTAATTTTTAAAAAATTACTTTAAAATATTATTATTTTCAATATTTTATTTAAAATCATAAACTAATATATTATTATTTATTTTTAATATATTTAATATTGAAAATATTTATTATTATTATTTAAATATATTATTTTATATTAAAAAGAATATATTATTATTATATTTTATTTAAAATCATATGCTAATATATTATTATTATTATTTAATAAAATAATTTATTATTATTATTTTATTTTCAATATATTATTATTATTTTATTTAAAATCATGGGCTAATATATTATTTTCAATATATTTAATATAATGCAAGCTAATATATTATTATTTTCAATATTTTATTAAATAATAAAATATATTTTATTTTCAATATATTTAATATATCATGGGTGATATATTTTTAAAATATTATTATTAATATTAAAATCTATCAACTCATAATTTTTTCCTTTTTTATTTTTACTGCATTAATCATGTGCAAAATCTATTAAAATCTATCAACAATTAATAACAGCAAATTTTACCTTTATTAGATGGAATGTTAAACAAATTTGAGTTTTAATTCATTGAATCACCCAGAAACCAAATTACTATTTTGAGATGAGTCAGCCGATCTCAATCTAAAACATAAATAGTAGTGTTTGAGAGATAAAATGTTGGTGTCCTTTCTATATTTTAATTGCAATGGATTGCTAGCATAGATTATGCAAGTAGATAATCCAACCTTGATGGCTTGACCATGGTGAGGAATATTGGTCATTACTGTTTACAGTCAAGCTTCCTTCAAGACAATTCCATTTATTCGATTATGAAGATGAAAGGATAACGAAGAGGATAAAGTTATTACCAATTTTATCTTGGGAAGCCATGGACTCCTTGTTTCAAGTCCATGAAGTGCCTAACCAAACTACCACCTCATTGTTGCAAGTCAAGCAGAGTTTATGAATTGTCAAATAAATAAATAGAATATATTAAGGTAGACTAGATAATAGTCTAATGCCTAAATATCAAATATCTATATATATATATATAACAGAAACTTTTGATGGGTTAAATATGAAGGATCATCCATTATAATAGGAGGAGTTCCACTACATTAGCAAAATAATCGAGTTGATCAAGCCGGATTTGAAGATTAATATTTTTTTAAGAAATTTATAATGCCTTATAGATGATTTTTCTCATTGATAAAATAAGTACTTAAAAATCTGAAAGAAAATCACCGAAGGGGTCATTAGTGGGAAGAAAATAAAGTTAAAATTTTTTTCATCTTCCTTTTTCCCCATTTGATTAAAAAAGAGAGAGAGAAAATTATGTGTAAAGTTCACACATATTTTATTTTTTCATTTTTTTCTTTCTTTCATCAAAAAAAAATACTATCAAAAAGCCAAAATTATCCCCCAATATTTTTTCATAATTTTCCTTCCATGTCCACCTCATGACCTATATATCTATCTAATTCCCTAACAATCTTTATCTAGGATTATTATAGCCAAATTAGCATTTTTCAATACAAAATTATCTCAAATCTAAGAAAATATTGCCACTATATCATATATGAATTGTCAAATAAATAAAAAAATAGAATATATTAAGGTAGACTAGATAATAGTCCAATGCCTAAATATCAAAAAATTAAAAAAATTTATTAACAGAAACTTTTGATGGGTTAAATATGAACGATCATCCATTATAATAGGAGGAGTTCGGTTACATTAGCAAAATAATCGAGTTGATCAAGCCGGATTTGAAGATTAATAATTTTTTAAGAAATTTATAATGCCTTATTGATGATTTTTCTCATTGATAAAATATGTACCTAAAAATTTGAAAGAAAATCACTAAAGGGGTCATTAGTGGGAAGAAAATAAAGTTAGAAATTTTTTTCATCTTCCTTTTTCCCCATTTGATTAAAAAAGAGAGAGAAAATTATGTGTAAAGTTCACTCATATTTTATTTTTTCATTCTTTTCTTTCTTTCATAAAAAAAGAATACTATCAAAAAGCCAAAATTATCCCTCAATATTTTTTCATAATTTACCTTCCATGTCCACCTCATGACCTATATATCTATCTAATTCCCTTACAATCTTTATTCTAGGATTATTATAGCCAAATTAGCATTTTTCAATACAAAATTATCTCAAGTCAAATCTAAGAAAATATGGCCACAATATCATATATGAAAGCAAGAGTATCAGTTTTGACGTTAAGAAATATATGAAAGCTCGTTAAATCCATATCTAATAGGGTCCATTAAATATGAAGCTTAAGGGGAACGATAAGCCTTTATCATGCTTTCATTTCATGAGCCACTGGAAGCCGGAAGGAGAGGTCCATTCCTGAAGAAGACTATGTCGAGGACTAACCAATTCTAATTCAGCCTCAGTATTAAAACAAAACAAGATTCTAGTAGGGAATGCGGGTCAACCCGGTCGACCTACCCTAACTCAACTGTCACCACAACCGGTGGCCGGTCGGGCCACTCGGTTTCTAAATAAAACTGCTCAAATATGATTGGAAAGCTTTCTAACATACATGACAGGTGTGAGGCACGGTTGGAAAGCTTGAAAGATTGTTCCAATTCAAATATGATTCCTTTTGGATTGGCTTTCACATTCATGACTTTCGGTTCAAATATTAGAACATGGCAATTTGGCTAATTCCAACCAAAAGTCGGGCAAAAAATATGTCAATGTCTTGTTTCTAAGTAATCCAGAATAAATTTTATACAAATTTGATTGTTATTCAATTAAATCTATAAGTTATTTACCATCAAATGCTGTGATCTTGCTGTAATTGTGTGTGAGATGGTCGTTAGCATGGCCAAGTCCAGTCAGAACCCAGACTATGGAACCAACTTTTGCATTTGATGTTGGTCTTCTAATTTTTTTTTGATAGTGTTTAATTGAGGATAATATAATATTTTTAAAAATTTTATATCCCTATTAATGTTACATTTGATAATCAAATTCTTAAAAACAAAAGATTAAAATGTTGAATTCATGATAACAAAATAGGTTAATCAATTGATCATATTTTTAAATTTTATTTCAATCTTGTTATAATTATATTTACCTTTTAAATAGATTTCTTCTTTCTAAATTGGTTTTAGAAATATTTTATATCTAAATATGATAAATATTTAATATACAATATATTATCTCATTATATAACATATATTTATACTAAAAATATATTACATAATAATTTAATATAAAAAATCATAAATATTAATAATTTAATATTTAATTACTATACAAATATATGATAGTATTTAAAAAGTTTAATATTATATTAGTATTAAATGTAATATCAATATAAATATTATATTAAAAGTTTTGAGCCGTGCGGTGAGGACATGGAAACGGAAACAGCCGGCTTCTCCGCATTAATTCGAGTCGGAAAAGGCTCCGATCTTCCCGCATTAATTCGAGTCGGAAAAGGCTGAGGGCTCTCTCGTCCGAGTTGATCCACGGACACCGTCCCTCCCTTCCACGCTCTGTTTCCTCTCTTGAATCTGATCTTCGAGTTCCGATTGCATCGTTCGGTCTCGCTGCTGGATCCACGGACACCGTCGGATACGTGGCTTCCCTGCTGGATCCACGGAGGAGTCTCTCACCGATCCACGAATCTAATTTAGGGTTCCCCTGCCGTCACGGCTTAGACCGGTCCTTCTCTCATGTCCTGTTTTAGACTGTCATAGTTGCCGGTCCTTCTCTTTCTCTCCCTCCCTTCGCTCTCCCCATCCCACGAATCTGTCCCGTTCTAGACTCGCTAGGTGAAGGAAGGGGAGAATTTGCTGTTCGTACAATGTTCAGGCAGCAGAAGAAAAGATGGACCCACTGGTCTCTCTGGCCAAGGGTCAGGGATGGGCCGGATGGCGCTTCGGCACCGGTGAATGCCAAGAATGCTGGTGTGGCATCTCTTGTGAAGGAGAAAGGGAAGAGTTTGGTGGCGAAGGTGATTCCGTCACCGCGGGCTTTTCTAGGAGAGAATGGCAATGATGTGGCGGGGTTGCTAGAGACGTGGAGGCATGGCAGAGGTTTAGGGAGGTGGGGTTGCTGGATGAGTCCGTGCTACAAAGAAAGAGGATATTGGAGCTTGAGAAGAAGGTTAGTGGTGCCACGAATGCCTTTCTTATTGATTTAGATCAATGAAGATAATTTTCAATGTAATCACTTTTATATTTTGATGATGACTACTGTGTTGCTATGTTGAAAATTATAAATATTCCAAAATAGAGAATTTATTAGCCATAGAAAGGTTCCTTGTTATTGCTACAATCATGTGTTATATATTCCTTTTACGTGCACTTCTTTCCCATGGGTTATGGCCTGCTTCATAGAAAAATAGTTATAATAACAATTAATGATTATTTATAATATTTTTATTTAATAAGAATATGGTGACATTTTCTGTGCATTGCTCACTTCGAACCTAAATTATTGTTAGTTTGCTACATCTAATCACTTAAAATAAAAACACCTCGTGTGATGATTGATGAAGATGTTTTGGTTGTTGTAAATGAAGACATAACAAATGAAAACTTGTCTTCAATGTAGGAAGCAATGCAATTGACATTATAACTTCATGAATGCTATGATATGAATACTTGAAATTTATGGAGTATTACTGGTGCATCCAGATATGTGTGTGTGTGAGAGAGAATGAATACCAATATAATATGACTTTGTTCTTATGATATGTAGTTGGACTATAATTTTCATTAGCATTTATACTTGATTTTGATTCCCTCCATTTTGTTTCTGTTTGGTAAAACAATTTTGTTAACTCTATTTTTTTATTAACAGCTTCATGAATACCAATATAATATGGGACTGTTGCTCATTGAGAAAAAGGAATGGACTTCTAAATATGAAGAAATCAGACAAGGATTTACAGAAGCAAAGGAGTATCTAAAGCGGGAACAGGCTGCGCACATGATAGCTATATCAGAATATGAAAAGCAAAAGGAAAACTTGCAGAAGGCCTTGGGGGTTGAGAAGCAATGTGTTGCAGATGTAAGTAGTTATTGTTATTATTATTATTTTTTACTAATTTATTATTATTATTTTTTGAATTTTTTATTAAACTTTTGAATGTCCTCACTTTTCTGTATTGATTGTTCAAACCAGTCTTGTTGGTAAAAATTTTTAACTGTTTAAGTTTTAGGGGACTACCATGAGAAAAGGGTTATAGGAACAAATAAAAATAGTGAAAGAAGTGTCTCTTCTGGATCTGTCCACTGATAATGTTTATTCATTATGTATTAATATAGAAACTTCTGAAAATAAACGAATACTTGTGACTAATCTGAAGTTGCTTGTTAAAAAGTTGTTTTGGTAAGTAAGTCTCCATTGAGAATTAAGACTACTGCTACATGGAATTATTAAATTTTTTAATGTGGTTTAGGAACAAATTCAACAAATTATGGGTTCAGAATCTCCATACAGATTTTTTGTCTTGAAATGCTTGATGTAATATTTTGAGTCTTCCTCTAAATTAAACCAGCTCATATATGGAATTCTTGATATTTTGAAATGCATGATGTAATTTTCAGTCAAGGACAAATAATGATGTAAGAGTTGTATGATTGGAGACTATGTATAACCTGAAAGACCCGAACAAGTAATCATGGAAAGGATCAAACCCAAGGGGCTTATTATTACCATTGTAGTTATTATTATTATTATTATTGGTATTATTATTACGATGACTACTATAGCCACCACTACCACCACAATCACCTTGTGAAGATGAATGCTTGGAGGGACCTTGATGTGCCCAAAGCTATCTGCTGGTTCAGGCTACATGAGTCTTTATTTTAAAATTTGATTTTATACTTTTTATAATTTTGAATTTCATAATAACTGCAACTTTTTGTGCCAAAACCTATATGTTGGGAGTTCGGCTAATTATATAGGTTTTTAGTGCCTTCATTGACATATCAATTGAATGCATTAAGTGCATCCAACGAATTGATTAAGATCCAGTTATCTTGGCTTCGAGGGGTGCTTATGACATTAAATTTGCAATCTCATTTTTCATATTTCTTTTGTTGTCAATTTTGCTTAATGATCAGGGTTGGTTTAGTTATTGATTGTTTAGGTCAAATGTATTCAAGGATTGTGCAAATATGGCTGGCATATTTCATGGTGTGGCTGTCCTAGAGAGATTGAGGATGAAATACTGAATGCTTTTGTTAAGTCTTTGCTCCTTTTCATTTCATCTTTCTTTTCCTATTTTCTGCTTTTGATGCTTAAATATTTGACTTTCAAGTGCGTCAACATGTTTACAATTAAAAATATCTGCATTGTAACATGGATCAGCATAAGATTTTAGAGCTTATTTGCATTCTTGCATTTACTTGTGGACTCGATCTTCTAGGAAGATTTTACTTTAGGTGTTGATGAAGAGAAGATTATAGTAATAACAATAATGATGACAACAACAAAGTCTTAATCTCAAACTGGTTAGCGTAGGCTATAACAATCTTTTTTTTTTTTTTCCATTCTGCTTAGTTTAGAGCCATACTTTTTGTCAGATGTAAAGATAGCAAGTCTTTCTTTATTACTTTCTCCTATGTAATTTTTTGGTCTATCTTTATCCCTTTTTTCTTTCTACATATATTGAAAAGAGGATTATGATGAGTTAAGAAGATTCTTGATCCATAAATCTTATTTGTGGCTTGAAGTTCTTCAAGGCATGATTAGAAAGAAGTGAAAGTCAGAGTGGAACCTCTACTTAGTTATTATGTGTTCCCTCATCTTGTTTTGATTTGAATTTAACGTTGTATTGTGTAGGGTGCTTTCTAAAGTTTATTAAGTTGATGCATTCATGTATGGATACATACATTCATTTGTATGCATGGTATATCGTATTTGTATGTACTACCTTGTATCAGACATACTATATCGAGAGCCTATATAGGGGGTGTACCAAGTCTCGATATGTTGAACCAATCTTATACTAGACATATTAATACGATACCAAATTGGTATCGGATTGGGATCTGATATCGAGATTGTGAACCTTACATGTATGTATATGTATGTATCATATAATTATGCGTCCACACACATTTACATACACATACAAATATGTGCATGTGCGTGAGCACTATAGTACCAATTTACAAGAATAAATATGATATTCAATATTGTTCTAACTATTATGGTATTAAATTTATGATTCATATTTTCAAACTTTAAGCAAGAATAATTGATTATAAGTTAAGATGTGATACAAAAATTTTAAAGTCAATTTGGTTTTTTGGCATGAAGGTTGACTGTGTAAACCATTCTTCTTTCTAGGAGATCAATGAAGTATAGCAAAAAGAGACAATATCTTCATATAATTTTTATTAATATAGAGAAGGTATATAATAAAGTCCTTAAAAAAGTTTTATGATGGGTGTTACAAAAGAAATGAACACCCATTAGATATAACGCAATAAAGAATGCGTACAATAGAGCTGTTGCTAGTGTAAGTTTATGAGACAATACTAATGAGTTTTTAATTGGTATAGGTTTATATTAAGTATTTGCTCTTAGTCTTTACCTTTTTACGTTAGTCATAAGCTTATTAGGCATATTTAGGCTGATATTTCATAATGCATGTTATTTATAGATGAGATAATAGTAGTAGATGAAAATAAGGTTGAAGTTAATCAAGAAGTACATTAGAATATAAAGGTTTTTGGTTAAATAAGACAAAGATAGAATACATGAAATGTAATTTTAGTACTATAAGAAATAGAGATGAAGGTAGAGTAAAAATTAAGGATTATGGGGTTCTTAAAAGTAATCTTTTCAATATTTAAAATCAATATTCATAAGGATGGAGAGATTGAGGATGATGCTTTTTATAGGATTAAAAAAAGATGGATAAAATAGAAGTACAATTGGAATATTATGATATTGTATAATACTTGTTAAGTTGAAGAAAAAAATTTATAAGATGGTCGTAAGATCGGTTATGCTTTATCGTACATAATGTTGGGCGGTTAGAAAGTTACATTACACAAGATGAATATAGCTAAAACGAGAATGTTGAGATGAATGCATGATAATGCAAGAAAAAAAATAAAATAACAAATAAAGTTATTCGTAAATAGATGAAGATAGCATTAATTGAGGACAAATTAAGAAAAGCAAGAGTTAATAGTTTGGAATTTGGATATTTGCAATGTTGATGTAGCAATGCACTGGAATGAATGAGTGATTTGATGTATGTAAAAGAAAAAAAAAGTTAGAGATAAACTGAAAATTATATAGAAGGAAATAATAAAAAAAATTTAATATCTTTGCGTCTTTAGAAATTTGACTCTAAACTGAGCAGAACGGAGAGAAAGGATTTATATAACCGATCCAACTAGTTTGAGTTTAAGACTTTGTGGTGGTGATTATTGTACAAACATACAAACATACATGTGCATAAGTGTGCATAAACTATTTGCATCTTTTGAGGAGCATTTAGTAGTATAAATTTTGATGCTAGATTTTTTTTGTTATTATTGATTTCCATCTTTTTTTCTTCTATTTGAATGTATTATCTTATGTTATTTATGTCATCATATTTATTTCTTCTATGATTTTTTTTTTCATTTTATCTAAATGGTGAGATATATGCAGCTTAAGAAAGCTTTGCGTAAGATGCATGGTGAAATTGTAGAAGTTAAGTATACATCAGATAAGAAGTTGATTGTAGCTCATGCTCTGGAGGCCAGTCTTAAAGAAAAATATTTTGAGATTGAAGGAAAGCAACATTCTGCAAATGCCAAGCTTGCTGAGGCAAGTCGAAAGAATTCAGAGATAGATAGAAAATTAGTTGATGTAGAGGCTCGTGAGCATAAACTTCACAAAGACTATCTATCTTTAAATGCCGAGTATGCCCCTCCCTCCTCTATCTCTCTCTCTCTCTCATTTGCATGTTCCGTTCTCGATTTTTCTATACATATATATACATATATAAATATAAATATATATAGTGTTGCAGTTGCTATACTTTTTTATCATTTCTTTTTTTGGTTGTGATTTTAATTGCATTTTATGATATTCAGGCAAAAAACTTATAAGAAGGATCTTGATGAGCAAAGAGAATATTTGAAAGAGTGGGAAAAGAATCTACAAGAAAGTCAAAAGAGGCTTCTTGAGGGCCAGCGTTCCATCAATGATAGAGAGGAAAGGGCAAATGAAACTGATAGAGTTCTTAAAAAGAAAGAAGAAGAGCTTGAAGAAGAACGAAAAATGATTGAGGTTGCTAGGGATTCGATAAAAGAGAAAGAAGATGACATTAGTAATAGACAAAAAGCTTTAGCTTCTAAAGAGAAGGTTGACTTTTTTAAACTGGCTATGTTTTTTTATTTGCTTCTTTTTGTTATTTTTTTTACATTTTTGATTTCAGGAAGCAACTATTAAGATCGAGAATCTAGAGAAGAAGGAAAAGGAGTTGCTTGCAATAGAAGAAAAGCTGAATGCTAATGAAAGAGTAAGTATTTATCT
Organism: Calamus simplicifolius; assembly: GCA_900491605.1. Taxonomy (NCBI): domain Eukaryota; kingdom Viridiplantae; phylum Streptophyta; class Magnoliopsida; order Arecales; family Arecaceae; genus Calamus; species Calamus simplicifolius. The sequence continues at coordinate 1,049,960 of UESW01004715.1, forward strand.
TTAAAGGTCTTGAACTCTTAATAATTGAACTTTTTGATGACCTGACAGATGTTGGGTTTTGTATCTTAGTTTTCATCATATCGAATATTGAGATATGCATCTTTGATTATTATGGCTTAAGAAAGAGGTCAGTGAATAGGTATATAAGAAAACATAGAACAAAACAATAAAGCAAGTGGGGAATTATTGACATATTTTGTATGAATCTGAAATCAGATGGTTCAGAATAAGTTTTAGTACATTAGGTAAAATTTTTGGCTATAGGGTTTTACTAACCTTATTATATTTAGTGCAATATCCATCAAACCTTTTAAATTTTTTAGTGAACTTTAAATCTTGAAATGCAGAGTAGGGAAGATAAAAGGTAAAAAAGGGAGAGATTTGGTCTAGTCTAGATTTCCTGGCTACTCTATTTCTTTGAATTGCAGATTTTTCTTTGTCATGCGTTTTGAGGATTTTCATTCATTTGGATTTGTTTGATCTTAAGCCTTAAGTTTTTTCCCTTAACTCTGCAATTTTCTATGTAATTGTGATGTTATCATTTGTCCTATTGAAGGTGGAGATGCAAAAGCTTCTTGATGATCATAATGAGGCTTTAAATTCCAAGAAACATGAGTTTGAATTGGAATTGGAGCAGAGGAGAAAGTGCTTTGATGATGAGATGAAGGGCAAACTTGATGCTGTGGACAAGAAGAAAATTGAAATTGACTGTAAAGAGGAACAAATTCTTGAAAGAGATCAGGATGTGGTGGGTGTGACAAATGATTCTCTAAACATCCAAGAGGAAAGCCAAGGAGATTCTATTCATGCTGATGTGGTGGCAACAAGTTCGAGACGGAAGAGACGGCTCATTTTCACATCTGACACATCAACTGGGAGCTGAATGCAGAGGATAGTATTTCACTTGGTGGGCGTCGAAAGAGGCATCAAATCTCAGCTCCTGGAACTCAGACTCCTGGAGAGAAATCTATGGTGGAAGAAATCATGGAAGTTTGTGAGAAGTCTCAGAAGCTTGTCCAGGTAAAGTTTTTTACTTTTCTTCTTGCTATCACTTTTGTATTGCATTGGCATGCTGACCACTTTGGCATTGTTAGGAATGCTTTGTATCTTCTCGCTTGTTTTTTTCTTAATATGCCAATTGACCTGAGTTATTAGTTGTCTTTTTGACAGTTTAAAACGGAGGAAACATATGCTAACGTAGACAGTGATGATGACATCATGGTGGAGTTGAGTGGGCTGATGGGGAAGATGGAGTTATTGTAGATTATGATGAAGATGCTGAGAAACATAATGCGTCCATAGGGAAGAAGCTGTGGAATTTCTTCACAACGTGACAAGGTCCCGAGTATCTAGGGCACGGTTTTCTTTTCATCTCTGGTCACCAATCCTTTTTATTGTGTCTAGGCCATTGGGTTTTTGTTTTTTTCCTCTTTGTTTGGATTCCTTGTCGCCAGAATTGTATGCTACAAACAGAATTTAATTTACTGATGTCTCCCGTGTACAGATTCCTATCTTTGTTTTTAATTTAAGCTGCTGGATTTGTTATGCCATCGTTTATGGCCGGTTGTCTGTGAACTGCTTTGTTGCCGATATAAGTTCTCCTTGAATTCTGTTCTGATAGTATCATATCAACCACGCATCGTGGGTGGCTGTGGGAGCCCATCTCTCCATTAGATTTGTCTCATGATTTCCAACTCTGGAACCTCTTCTATTATTGGTTGCTGGGGCAGGGACTGAGACAAGAGCCATTCTTGGATCCTTTTACTTTGGCTTTCTATTCTCTAGTCCGCCTTCTTCTTTTTGGACCTGGAGTTAAAGCGGTGCATCCTTCTAATTTTTATATGCACTACTCTTTAGTTTGTGATCCAAAGTGCTGCTTCTCTAGGAATGTTAACCTTGTTTCTATTACTGAGGAACCACTAGGCTTCAGGACATGGTAGTGTTCATCAACTTTCAGATCTTAAGTTGAGATCATTTCCTTGTGGAGTTCTTAGATATTTTATGGAAGAGATTTCTCCCACTCCAAGCCCTGTTTTGAACCTGACAGCATTGAAACAGCCATTTTTATCTCAGTTCTCTGAAGGGTTCTATGAGAGAATGGGGAGGAGATTTGCTTCCTGGAACTATCCAAATCTCTGCTACAGTTCTAAGGTGGGTAGAACGGGGCATGTGCCTTTTGGTGTGGAATATTGCAGACATGAGCAAGAGAATTCTGTCTATAACTCAGGTGCAGAAAATGAGGTACATGGTGGAAGCTCAAATCAGAATTCAAATTTGTTGGCCTCCCGTGGGTTCTCAACTTCTTCCATCGATGAGCTCTGGTGGGTGATAGTAGTTCAAGAGGTGGTGGTAATGTTGCTTCTGGTTCTGGTATTATTGTAGGCACATGTCAATCATACAGGACTTTTTGTAATGAAAGTTAGAAGTTCTAGTGCACTGCCCTAGACCAGCTGATGGACTGTTCTTAGTTCTTATCCATTTGCACAAATGATTTATGTTATACAGCTCAACTTTTGTTGTACTGTTAATCACAAGAGAAACTTTTGTTATATAGTTGTTCTTCTCCTCTAATGTTACCAAGAGGTTACTGGACGATATGCACTTGTACAGGCCAACATCATGAAGATTCTGCAGCAATTTTTAAATTGCAACTCTACTTGAATGTTTCAGTTGCAGAGTACATATGGTCTCACGCGTCTGTTCAAGTTGCCCCCACGGCATGGCCATGCACCAGCAAAGAAATGGTCTTGCATGGATAACATAGCCATAGCTCAAAGGTTGGTACCACAATGGTCTTGAATAGATAGCATAGCCCAAAGGTTGGGGGACCACATACAAATGGGTCCACCCAAGCCGAGCCTTTTTGTCCTGTTCTTGTCCCTACTTGGCTGAAGCTTGAAAATAACTAAAATGCCTTCTCCTAGATTGAAATACAAAAACAATAAATCATGACTGCAAGAAATCTTTGGATTGAGGCTGGTGATTTGAGTGTGGGTTGTAAAGGCTGGCTTTCTGAACATTTAAGCTGGCTGGACAGTGGCTCTAGCTTCGTTCAAAAAAAGACACTACCTAGAGCTTAAATCCCAATGTACTGGACTGCCACCATTCAGTCTACAACTTTAGACGCACTGCCTGGACATAGAGATTTCGACTAGGCTCTCTGTTTGAGGTGTCTGGTATTTAGTATATCTGGGGAGCTCTCTGATGAATGCTTTGCAGCCTTATGATGATTGAGGTGGAGCCCACATGACAGCATTTTGCTGCCAGTAAAAGGCTAAAGAGCACATCCCAAGCTTGGTGCTTAACGTGGCTTGGCCTATCCTAGAGAGGCCATTCTCACACCAAAGAAAAAGAATGGAAGAAGAAATAAAAAGCCAGCCTTCCCTAGCCCTCATTCTTGGTTACTGAGTTTATTAAATATTAGTAGACAATGATAAATGCGCTCTGTTGCTGTAGTGAGCACACTTTTCTTGTGTCATTCGCACTGAACCTCTGTTGGAAGAAGCTGAAACAAAAAGACTGAAAGTATCAGGGAAGGGGCGTGCTTGTAATGGTTCCTTCCAAAACGTTACAGAAGGATATATTTATTTACCATGAAAAATTTAGATTTATAGACCACCTTCCATTTTCATATAATAGAACGCGTTACAAAGAGTAAGTTGGATAACAAAGAGAAGTCCGGAACATTAGCCATCATCGTATCAAGTTATTTGGATTAGAACAAATTATGCTTTAATTTCTTTGTAGATATCTAAGTGACATCCAAATACTGCATGTACCTCATCAATTATATAATGATCAATATATTAGAAATAGTTGATCACATGTTATAAATATATTAACTAGATGTTTGTCACCTAGTTCAACATGAATACAGCCATTATACTTGACAATGGCACACGTTTATTTTTTATTTTTTAAAGGACAATGACATATGTGCCACTGGTTAAATGAATGACTTGGTGATAAATATTAAATAAATTTTATCTAAATTTTATCCATATTTTATTAGTATAATCTAAGTGACATCCAAATATTGCATCCTATATCTCGTCAAGTATATGATGATTAAATATAGTAAGAAAAGTCGGTCACATGTTGTCTGTAAATATATTTATTACAGTTTTACCTCAAACAAAAACTTCAGCATTGCATGGTGCGTGATTAAACAGTTTTACCTCAAACAAAAACTTCAGCATTGCATGGTGCATGATTAAACAAGCAAACTGGAAGATAAGATCCACACCTTTTAATTTTAGTTTGATATTCATAGAGAAGGCTAAGAAAAGGGAATGTAGCATCGCTTCGAGCAAACTTTCCAAAAATCTGCTGCATGCGATAGGGACTTTCATATTTGTATTTACATAATCCATTTCATTTTCCATGAATTATATGAGATAAAATCTTGTCATATAATACAAAAAATTTAGAATATCATATTCAATCCATATTTTTTTTGTAATCAGTAATCACGGTTAGATTGCAAGAACCATTAAAAAAATCGATTAAAAAAAATTCCTTGAATGCAAACAAACATGGAAGTCCCAAAATAATTGACGGGCATGCAGGCATGCAACAAACACCATTGGTATAGGAAAGCAAAAACTACAAAGAAGAAAGTCTAGCATAATAGATAAAGCACTTCGTGCGACTTCAAATAGCACTACTTACAATCTAAACTAGTCAACGCATCACGTTTGCATATAAATTTAGTATAAAAAATAACATCATTAGCCAATGTACATTCACCCGTAAGAATGAACTCCATAAATACTCAGTGAACACAATCACATTATTGTTCTCACAAGAAAGAAAAATTACTGTAATAACAACAAAATTTTAAATATTATGCTATATGAACTAATTTATTGGCCAATGACCTGATGGTAACAAACGATTTTTTTTCTGTCCATAATTCCTCAATTTATTGGCCACACAAAAAGAATGACATATGCTATATGAACTAATTTATACAATTTGCTGCTGAGCTGAAAGAAATACAAAAAGAATAACATGCTATATGAACTAATTTGTACAATTTGCTGAGCTGAAAGAACCTATCCATTTTCTCCAAGTCCATCCCTATGCTTTGGAGCTTATGATTTGTCCATGAAAAAGATTCCATTACTGTATTAAACCGCAATTTCAAGCTGTTTCACTCTCCACAACTTTCGACATCCAAAAAGACAGTGTCACTACAAGCATGTCTTCACCTCCTATTACACAACTGGGCCACAACTGCTACTCCAGGTATGTCAAGTCATATGATCAACTGGAATCTGCATTTGATCCTTGCTATATACTGCATGCCTTGTCAACCACTCCCCTTTGAAGCCTCACCACCTTCCTGCATGATTCTCCGCTTTGCTCCAGCTCTCTGAAGAGACTCAGATTGCTTTTGTTTCTTCTTCATGTATTCCTTCAGATCCCTAATATTACAAGAAAACATCAACCAGTTCATCAGAAAAGAGTCAAAAGAAGGCAGCAAATAAAGAACTGAAACACATACATACCTGCAACGTGGCACACGACATTCTAACTTGTTTCAAACACTTGCATGGCTTTTTAGAAGATACCAACCATTCTTGTAGGGCAAGCAACCTCCAGGGAGATGGGTCTTGCATCCCCTATAATGGAAGAAGAGTTGTTTGAGCTCGTTACAAAGTCGATATGAGCAATGTGGAACATAGCAATTTGAGGCATGCACCAAGGCGTCAAGCACAGTCTGCTCAGAAACAAATCTATTGTTAGGAGACCACACGAAACCATGTTCTATAGTTTGTACAAGAGACAACTGCCATGATGCAAACATAATAATATGAAACAATTCCAAGAATTATGTCTCGTATCTAAAATAAGAGTTTTTAACAGGTTATATGGCTTTAAAGTATGCTAAGCACATCGGATTAAACAGGTTAAGTAGATTTTAAACAAGTTCAACAGATATTAAACATGTTAAATAAGTTGGCCATGATTCAACCCAATTATTAAATGGGTCAAAATGGGTTAAACCAAGAGGTCTAAAGCTGAACACAATCCATTTAATAAATAGATATAGATAGGTTAACCTATTTATGATCTAGGCTTATTTATGTCAAATCCAAAACTTCTTTAAGCACATTGGTATCTTATAGCAGATATAAGAAAGAAAATATAATGTAATTATAAGAAACAAAGTTGAATGGAAGCAAACCCATCAATTTTACACAATCTAAATCAATCTTGATAACAGGGTGATATCATCATAACTTTTGAGCAGTAGGTTTGGGTAATGGCAGTATTGGCTCCATAGCTTCTACCGGAGCATGTACCAATGGTTCACGTAAAAATAAGTAAAAATTTTGGGGCCACACATTTGTTCTTGGTATCCTGAGATATTCTCTATTGGAAGCCAGTGAAAACAAATCTGAAACACAACGCTTTGGAAAGGAACCTTGCATGCTTGAGGTTGCTGCCTGTCAAAGTGATGCTCGTCTCCAAAGCAAGGAAGGATCAATATGAGATTTGATATGTAGTCAAAGTGTATCATTCTTGTAAGATATTGATAATAATATTTATGGCATATAGAACTTTCAAAAGCTCAAAATACTAAACAATATTGAACAACTTGTAAACAAACACCCCTCAGATATAATCAAGGTAGAGGTTGTCCAATACAAACAATTGCCCGAATTCACCAATTCTTTTACAGTATAAACTAACAGAACAACATTCCAAGGGTAGAATGGAAGAGCATAAGTTTAAAAGTCCTTCCTAAAAGAATCTGGTTAGAGTAATTTTATCTCGTTCTGATACACCATGATCTCTCTCTCTCCACTGCAGAAGAAATAGAATGATGAAGAGCCACCTTTACCCATTTCTTTTTCCAGCTACCATCTCCATTCAAACTAAAATGGATTGATTTCCCATCACCTTATCCACAAACACTGGAGCCATTACCACACAAATATAAAAAGCAATTGCAATATGATAAACAGAAGCTAGCTAAAAGAAACACGATAAGAAGATAATAGTAGCATGAGGACCAAAATGGCCTAAAAGAAAGACAAACATCCTAAAGAATGAGGCAGCTCTTACAATCCCTGAATGCACCACCCCAATTCCATCCCCCATTACTACCCCCTCATTCCCATATCAGAGCAGCTAGAGCTACCAGACAAAGCTGCAAAATCTCCCGCCGAGGCCTCGCCATCAGTGGCTCCACCCTTCCATTTCTCCTAACCACCTACTTCTCGTCCTCCCAAGCCCAGGCCAACAGTGATGCACCAAGCACTAGCATTAACTCCCTAAAAGGTTCCATGACTGATGACTGCACCAACCAACCAACCACAAAGAAAGCATTCTTGGATGTCGCCATTGATGGAGAGCCAGCAGGCTGGATCATCATTGGGCTGTATGGTGACAGTACACCATTTGGGTCCTCCAGATTTACTGCTCTGGTCACTGGTGCTGCTGGTATTAGCTACCAAAGAAAGGAGTTTGTCAAGATTATGCCCAATTACGTCCAGCATGGTGGGATCAGATCTTATGGTGTTGACGCCGAGCTTGCAAAGAGTACTGGAAGAAATTTGGTGGCAGATAGTTTGGTGTCAGATTGGGAGGCAGCTAACAAGAAGTGCTCTGGAACAAAGAATATAGCTGGTTCGCTAGAAATTGTGATCAGAGACCCTGCGAAACCACCACCAAAGCTGAAACTGGTGGCAAGAAAAGGGAAGCTGGAAATCGATGAGGAGGTTGGAACAGATCCGAAGGGGACTGAGTTCTCGATAGCCACCAAAGATTCACTAGAGTTAGATGCATCAACTCTGGTGGTGAGGAAGGTGGTGGAGGGAATGGATGTTGTGGAGAAAATTTCAAAGGTCAAGAATGTTCAAGAGAACACAGGTTCCCCTTACTTCAGGTAAGTGAACTTTTAGAGCACTGAAACTATTGAGCTAGTATTTTTTCGCAAACATGATGCTTCTTTGTCTGGTGAGCAGGGTGGCAAAGTTGATAGGTGATAAAAGGGCAGTCATCACAGAGAGAGGCTTTAACCGCCCATATTCCAAGGTCATCATTACCAACTGTGGATTGATATATTAGAGAACCGGATTGTTTCCTTTATCATACTTTCTATCCTCTCCCTTTTGCAGTAGGTGATAGGAAGAATAATACAATTTGTAGTATTTTCATTCATGTGAACTTCAAGCAAGAATAAATTTACCAGCAATATCTGAGACCTGACAGAAACCCCTCTAACCATGATACTCACAAATCAAGAATTCTTCTAGCACCTTTGAACCTAGGCAATAACAATAAGCACAGCTAGTCCTTAGAAGTGGGGGGGCAAAGATCCTAGAGGATGCAAACAGATCGAATTCTAACTAGTGATGTGAGAAATGGTAGATTTGGTGTTTTTCGATTTTTATTGTGTTCTTACATTATCTTTGGTACCCCATGAAGGATATGATTGTAGATTTGCTTCAACCTTTATGATATACATAAATGTTCTTTTTTTTTTGGGGTTGATGATCTCAACAGCCTTTCAATGAAAACAATGGGATCATTAACCTTTATCTTATTTGTCTGTACAAAACAAAATACCAGCTTGAGATAACAGTCATGAGACTGGAGGAAGTTCATACAAAATATTGTAAAGTTTTTTTCATTCACCAGTTTATTTTATCTAGCAAAGTTGATGAAGCCTATCAAAGCAAGGAATGAGATGATATCCATCTGGACATGCTTTGGTCATCCATCTGTCTTGTGCTGCCCGACCAAATTCAGAAATTTTGACACACAAGTGGTTTAACGTCGTTTCCCATCTTCTGCTATAAGCACATTGTTGATCTAGTATTGTAAATAATCCCCGAACTTGGTGATTATTTTGTCGACAGCAGGGTGGCCATGATGATTGGCAATAAAGGGTTGTTATCACACAGAGAGGTGTCAATTCCCATTATTCAAACAGGTGGTATAGCTCAAGGAAGCTAAACCTCATGCATGATGGATGATGGCAAAGTGATGGTGAACCAGTTTTTGTAACTTGAACTATTGGTCATGGAGACATAAATAAATAAAACACCCCACATCCCTTGAAAAGATAGATGGGAAAAGGTGGGGAATGTTAACCCAACAAAGGACATCGACATGGATCATCACTTAGTGTATGTTCTAAAACTGACAGTTTTTCATAATCCACTGATGTTTCCAGTTTCCAGGTACCAAATTCTTTAAATTCCTTTTAGATAAGATATTTAAAAAAAAAGGAAAAGAAATCTGCTTGTTATGTGCAGTCCAAAAGGTTTGTTTGCCACATGTGCCTAAATTATTCTTCAGAGTTGTCAAGTTGAAAGAGGGTATATGAAAAACCCAGGGTCATAGAAGCTCATTTTACGTAGTCCATTTGCCCCCACATTGCCTCCACAAGCATGTCCAAATGACATCATTCTAAGCCATAAATCACATTCAGTGGCATCTAAAAACCCTTGAAATTCTAACTAGCTAGGTAAGCCTTAGTTCCAAAATTTCCTTGTTAAAGAGAGGCTTGCATCTCCTTACCATAAGTTGGAGTATCATTTATTGTTTAACAATTGAAACCTTGGATACATACAGCCTAAGAGACTAGTCCAAGTTGATCGGTCACCAACCAAGATCAAATTGATCATATAAACTTGCAAAATAGTAAGAAAATTTGTTTCCTACATGCTAAAAAAATGCATTTTCTGATTTCCATGTTCTCACCATCGTATAAGATTGTTTCTTTAACTAGGGATGAGCTAAGATTTACCAACATTTCATGAGAATCAATAAAAAGAGCCTAAAGCGAGCATTGATATATAGGATCAATGTTCTTGTCATTAGAAATAAGAACATGGCCTAAGGGGCTCATGTTCTATCCTGAAAGCTTCGGCCCTTGTTTAAGAGTTAAAGCATCAAAATTATTAAAAAAGAAAATAAGTTATGGAAGAACATATCATGAGGTTCAATAGCAAGTCCCATTCAAACCAGATTTTTGTTCATTACCCAATAAAAACAAATTAGGCGATTACCTTGTGATTATATCTTAGAAACCAGATTTATTGCAATATGGCAACATAAAGGTAATACCTGCAAATGGACCTTTTTCGGAGCCCCTTTTTCCTAAGGCATGCCACTGCCAGCCATGGTGGCTTGACTTGTCAATTTATGATCATGGCAGGTAGCTCCTTCCCGCTGATAGCAAGAATCACATAAATCATAATCAGTGCATGTCATGCAATTCCAGCTCTGAGCTCTATCTTTGTCACCATGACATAAGGTACATGAGGATGAAAGAGCAGGTGCAGTTGCAGGTGATAGAGGATCATCATTGTTGAATGTTTTGTTCGACGGAGGGTATCAAATTGGTATTGGTTGCCTTGACAAAGACTGAGAAACAAAGTTCTAGCATCAAAAAATTCACTCTGTATTATTGCATCTTTATCATCGGTATTGTACAAGCCTTCTCCACCTCAACCTGAAATGATCATGCAGAATTAGAAAACTAGAATGGATACAATTACAAGATGAAACAGAATTTAGAAACTCACTAATTCAAACAAGTGTTTTTCCCTCATAGTAACAGGGTGTCTATCCTTCTTTTCAAGATTCTGCTCTATGCAATGATACCTGCATGAAATAAGATTGATGGCATAACTGTTAAACATTAGCCTGATAAGCAAATGAAATAGATGAAAAAAGGAAAACTACTTCCCCAAGTTACAAGAACTCAATGCACAGTACAATTTAACTGCATTTCAGCAGTGATTGTTCAAATCAAGACTTAAAAAACTTCGGAAAGCAAATCTTCGAAAGGTGTCATGAGAATCAATATTCATTGCCGATATGGAGACATCATCTCATCAAACAAAGGCTTCAAGAAACATGATAAATGATAGATTGAGGTGAAACAACTATTTCAAACATAAAAAGCAGATTTATTAAGGCAAAAATCTACATTCAAAGTCAATCAGTTACACAATAAAAGTACTATGCTGTGCCCCACTTTTCCAAGTACCAATATGCAACAGCACTGAAGATATGAAACTTGTCAAAGATAGGGAAATTAATGCTTAGCAACATGATCCTTCCCTTATGTAGACCACATTGGTTTACCTTCATCATGAACAATAAAAATGTTTTTAAACTTCTTCATCACACTCATAAGTTTGCCCATCCAGATGAATATTGGTATTAGCTATTGACACAGGGAACACGATATACAGATATTTAGAAATAAAGCATACTATTTTGCCCAGGAAGAACATCCCTCAATGGTCTGACTTATTGAAAAAGTTTATGATTATGCTCAAATTATTTGCAAGTGGTTTCACAATTTTATACCTGTCTATATAATTCTATTATGAGTTCTTAAAAGTTTACAATTAATCCATGCTTCTCTAAATTTTTTCTGGATTCTGCCAAATCATATGCTGCCAATGATATTCTTGATCTTCTAGTCTTCAATGTCAAACTCTCATTATTTTTCCAAGTTAATGAATTTTTTCCCTTAGTGGTTTATTCTCAGTCTAAATTTATTACAAACTAAACTGTGACATCATATCTTACTATTTAACAAGAGAAACTTTTCATTACTTACTTGCTGCACTTTTTTTTTTTGTGGTAATTGGAAGGGCATGGTCGTATCTTTATTAGTAGCCAAATACTTGTTAACGGAGAACCTCCAACAGGTATTTTATTTTGTTTTGCCATGTTTTTATCCCTAAAGATGCTCTCTCATATGTAGGATCAGAGCTATTCATCTTTATCCCAGGTGTGCAGCACATGCCAAACACTAATTAAATGTAAAAAGGAATAGAAATGAATCTAGCACAGACATTTCAAAATCAACCACTAGTAAGAATTACAAAACTACAAGGATTGATGCAATCATGAAAAGAAGTCAGGCCAACAAAACCTGAGTTGGCAAATAACACAAAATTGGTTCCTGAACTTGAGGATACCATAGGCACCCAAAGGCAGTCATAATTGTAGTGCATTACATTACTCTACATGACACAAATGCCATCTAGTGCAGTCAGTAAAGTGATTAGCAGTTGGGTACCAACGGCCTAGGTTTGAAGCCAACCTGACCAATTTCAGCCAGGTTTTCTCCTACCTAGTTCCATTAGATAAAAAAAAGAATATAATTATACTTGATCTTAATAAGGTATGAGCATATGCACTAATTGTGGCTTAGTTTCATAATCCTATCTAGTTTTCATCCTCAACAGGTTCTCATGACTTCAATTTCTCATCTTATTGTCTACACATGGGTGAGTATGAAAGCCAATGCAATTGTCACATTTGAACACTACATCCTAAAAGTTTAATTTTTATTAAACAATGAAAACATGTAATAAATTATTTAAAATCATGAAAATTCAGTTAACAGATCTAAGCAAAATCCTGTGTTGGCAGGCCAATGCAGCATTCAAATGGAACTTAATGTTACTAATCATACAGAAAATTTAAAGGATTGGTCTCAAGAGACTGTACAAAAAATACTTAGGCATTGATAATATCCCACCCTACATTCATTTAAATTCCTTAAAAAAGTCACTATAGCTAAAAAGAAATCAAGAGCATGTAAATAGAGCAAACAGTGCACAAAGTCAAAAGTTTTTGCAAACAGACCAAAGTTTCTATTTGCTTACTCTTCACAAAGTTAAAAGTTTTTGCAAACAGTGCAAACCCATTGTTTCCTGGACACAATAGGTTGTCTGCAATGATTGCATGTGTGCTGCAAATGGATCATTATAAAGTCTTCCTTCATGGGGCGGATGATTTCTCCAAGCTGATGAAATACAACATGCAAAAAAATGAGTAATTTGAAATAAGATAAAGACATTAACGTGTTTAGAATCTAAAATCACATGGACAGATATGAAAAAGAAATCTACTGCACAATATTCTTCAAGTTCAGAAAAGAAAATCAGGTTTCATAAATAGTAAGCACATTCACCAAGAAATGTTACTGATAAAGGATATAGTGACGGAGAACAAACTGGAATGGATTTGATTTGTGCACTCAGAAGGGAAACCGCAGCAATAAAGGTAGACTAAGACTTGAGCATGCAAAAGGGAAAGGGAAGACCTAACAAAACCTATATAGGAATTTGGATTTGAGAAGGCTTTACTGATAAATGATGTAACCCTTACTAAGATAGTTTAATGAAATCGAAAAAGCCTAGTTTTCCTTTTTTTTATTTGTATAATTTTAATTATTATATAATTTAAGACCAATATGAACCCATGATGGAATAAGCTGAATCTGCTTTTGAAGACCTCTAAAAACAAGACATTAGCTACATCCACAACCAAAAAAAAATTATAACAGCATACTTGAGATGAAACTGCAAATTGAAGTAATAACAAATAGAAACTTAAGGATTTAAGGGGAAAAAATAACTACTTGGTGCATTAGAAGAATATCCTTGGGATTTTCAATTGGAGAATCACGGTTGGCAGCCCTTAGCGCCCTTTCAAGTGCAGCCATTGTCCCTTTCTTTTGTGAAACACTCTCATCTTTCTGGAGGAGTATCTCTGCTTCTCCTGGCCAGTAATCACTGTCAAAATATGGCAAATGAACTACAGTGACTTTGGTCTTACATTCAGTGGCAGGTACAAAAAAAAGGTCATATAAATTGGAGTGCTCCATAACAACTTTTTGTTTTGTAGCCTTCCTTATCATTGTCTGGTACCTGAAGATGATCCAAATTTTTTTTTAGAAGAATAACCTGAATTTTTTTTAAAAGAAGAAGAATAAGCTTGGTATGGCTTGTCCATAAGAACTATCAATCTATCCTATCCACATGATAACAAAAGCAACTTGCACAAAAGAAAAACATATAAAAGCATAAGTGCTTCAGCATATACACCTTTGACTTGTAAGGAAATTCTGCAGGATACTTTTCTTCTTTAAAAACCTTATGAAAATGTTGTTTCACTTCCAATCTCTTGTCAACTGATGACACCACTCTAATGGTAAGACCTGCTCCTGGTACCTGATAAAAGACTAAAAATTACAATCAACCGCCATGAACTATTATGGTTCTTGGTTTTAAAACCAAGTACATGTTCGATATCTATAGTTCTTGCATTATGACATCAAATTCAGAAATATGCTACCATTTCATGTCATGCAATTTAAGAAAGAATTCAAATAGGTGTGTACACACAAGACATGTGCAATGCATGTTATTTTTTTTATAAAAAAAATTACAAATTAGGGAATAAGCAAGATAAAACACATATTAGAGAAAAGTCTCAATATTTTTGTTTGCTCTAAATTTTAAATGGGGTCAAAACGGATGGATATGTAGCTGGGAGATGGATAGAGTTATTTTTTTTAAAAAAGAGGGGAGTCTAATTAGTTTGGATGTCTAATAAAAAAATATGCTGATAAAAGATGTGCAGACATGGATTGTACATCTAACTTTGTATTTTTTTTTTGTAAAAGAGGACCTAAGGATATTTTGCCGTTTAACTTCTTCTTTTCTTGCAGATATTCGTGAAGAAAGGAACTAAGATATTCTACTCAAAAGAAACTAAGGGTATCTACCACTAGCTAGGTGAAAAGCCAAAGTCAAATGGTGCCGACCATGATTTCAAATCCTGATAGGATATCCCATGGGAAATGAGTGGGATAGGTTGCAATCCCAAGTGTTGGGACATTCTCTATTCTGGGTATTGGGACAAGGTAAGATGGTAGTGCATCTCGTTCCATAGAAAACCTAAGACAATCTCGTCCCATAGTGTCGATAACAAAAGCCTTGCTAGATGCCGATCAAACTAATCTACTAATGAAGGCTGATCAAATGTTGCTACTTTTACCTTTTCTAGTGATGGCAAACCAACAGGTTATGCCTCTGACCATTGATGCATCCAGCTCTAAATCTTGAACCACCGGTTCAAGAACTGCTATTGGCAGTTGTAGTGGTGCTTCAATAACTTCACCAATAGCAGTTGTAGTAGTCTATGTCAGTGTCATTGACTACTGGTGTGGGTTTACTGGTCTGGCTATACTTATTCCTTGGCTTCTATAGGATTTGTACTTTGATAAGCTACTGTTGCTACACGCACTCACCTTCATATCTGTTGGATACTTAAAAAAAATCTGTGGTCTCAATTGGTTATGCTTAAGGAACTATAATGCAGTCAACTAGTTCTTTGTTTGCCAACAAGATGAAGGACTAGCTCCAGTAATGCTATTAGTACCCAAGGATCTACTAGTTCACGAAATCTAGAATGACATATTCCTCTAACTGAAAAGGGGGAGGGGAGCTTGTCTTGACCATATTTGAGAGAATCTTTATGATTGGGTCTGGATTTTGATAATGAAGTCCTGCATTAATGACCCAAGTATTGGATGTGATCTAGAAACTCTAAAATACTTAGACACACCAAAAATCATGTGACAGGTAAAAAGATCCAGACCAGAGGCAAGCATTGCAAAGTGTGTATACCAACCAAGCATGTCCAATAGCAAATCTTTTTTTATAAAAAAATCAAAATCAAATAAATGCAGTTATAATATAATCTATGCATGCATCCAAAAATAGACTGAACTCTGAAGTAGCAAAGGCATCAAATAGTAACCACTGTGATAATACTAGAAAATTAATTTATTGTCATCCAAATCTCTTGCATATTTCATCCTTAAACACATATAAGGTCGCAGAGTTCCGATGTGGAGGTATCTATAACCTATGGGTCCTTGATTAATGACAAAGAAACAAGATGATGTAACAGTTTACCTTATCAAAATTCTTTCCCAAGCTATTTGCTCTTTCTTGTTGCTCTTCTTTAAGGCGCCTAAAAAGCATTGCTCCATATGGTGGCTCAACTTGGTTGTTGGCAAGTCCTTAGCCCCAGGAACCATACTTGGTGGTAAGGGTTCTCGTTTGCCACATTC
Source organism: Calamus simplicifolius (assembly GCA_900491605.1). Classification (NCBI taxonomy): domain Eukaryota; kingdom Viridiplantae; phylum Streptophyta; class Magnoliopsida; order Arecales; family Arecaceae; genus Calamus; species Calamus simplicifolius. The sequence goes on from UESW01004715.1 coordinate 1,065,876, forward strand.
TATTTCCTCTAAGGAGCAATTTGGGCAAGTGTACTCAGCTTGTTGTGCCTCCTTCCTTTTGCCATTGAAAAGAGCACAGATTTGATGCCGCCAAACCTGGCACTTATCACATTGGACCCACTGAAAAATGCAATAACCAAGAAAACATTAGGGGTGCCTTATTATAAAAAGAACAAGCAATACTAGCATAGTAAATGAGAAGTCCTCACCCATTCAGCTTTAGCATCTGTTTCAGCATAATTCCACTTTTTCTCCAACTTAATCTTTGGAATATCCTCTCCACTAACCTTGACATTCTCACCAGGACCATTGTAACATTTGCTACAAAATAACTTTGCATCGCTTTCAAATGTCATTGTGATATTTCTCATAGAATAATACACTCCCTTAGGACTAATTTGCTTAGAACATGATGCAAAATATCAAGAAGGTGGTTCAAAAAGAAGCTTGTCCATCCCACACAAGCTGCATGAGTTCTGATCCACCGAGTGTTCCACCCCTTTAACCTTTTGTGCCTCTGCTTTGTTCTGAAAAAAAATGAAAAGGAGAGTGAACATAGCAATAGTGTAGTAATAGCACAAACAGTAGCATAAAGCCCAGAAAAAAAAGGAAGTAATGCCTACAACATCAGGGAAAAACTAAATGCATAAGTGTAGGAAAAAGAAACTACTTTAGATAACAAAATTTCACATGAGCTATTAATTATATGACATGAACAAGTTGAAGGGAGTTGAGAAATAGATGAGCAAGTTTATATTCTAGTTCTGGTTTTAATTTATATTCTTAATGGTAAGTTGGATTCATAGTCATGGAAATCATAAAAGCACCATGATGTCCACATGAACTATAGGCTATACCCATAACAATAATATGGAAATATTTATTATGTAGCATACATTTTAGGCTAATCATATTGAAGGTTTGTTCCATTAGCATATACCATTGCAAATGAACCAAAGTTTCTAAAACATAATCATGAACAAATCTTTGCATATAAGTGTTGTAGTCTTTAAGCTCTTTGACTGGATACAGACTTATAGATCATGCCTGACCTAAATAGTCAATTCTTGTTTAGATCCCACCGACAACCAATCCCACCCCTCATTTGATGATCTCAAGTCCATGTGGACAATGATGTTTATGTGCATCTTTCTGATGTAGCATATTACAACAAATAAAATGTATAACTCAAGGTGTACTTGTTAAGTAAAATACCTACAATTAAAAACAGAAGAAGTCTCCAGCTCAAAAGCATGGGGAGTACTAAGCTAGCTTCAGCGGATTAGCAACTTACCTGACCAACACATTGCTGAAGACTCCTGATATGCTCCTTAATTTTTTCAGGAGTGAATGTATCAAGTAGCGAAACAGCTCTTGTCTTTGGCTTCCCAGGCTTTACTCCCATCACATCGAGATTTGATAATGCAGTAACCTTATTCTTTGTCTCCATCTCAGCTTTACCAGCCTCAACCTGAACCTTTCTGTGGTCTTGTTCACAAGGAGAAACAATTTGTGCTGCACTAACAGGGTCTACACCAGAATGTACCTTAGTAGCCACCTCAGGACTCTCAACCTTAGTCTCACCTAATTTTTCCTGGTTCCCCAATGAGGAGGTTGAAGATGACTTCGATATTGGCTTTCTACTCTCTTCCTGATTCTTGAGGAGTTTGGAGATGTCATGGATATTGGCTTTCCACTCTCAATACCTGTTCTGATACTATTAACAAGAATGCTCACATCATGACATGCTTGGAGCACCCCTTGCGGGTATTGATAGGTGCAACCCTTGACTGGTGATGATAAGCAAGAATTTTCACTTTGCACAGAATAAGAAAGCAAAGGTTGCTCTGTCTTCATCCGTTTCAGTAGAGGATGCTCATGCTCTATTATATCAGCAGTAGGAAAAGCGGTTTTTGCCTCAGTCTTACCTAATTTTGCCTGGTTCTCCAATAAGGAGGTTGAAGTTGACTTCGATGTTGGCTTTCTACCCTCTGCCCGGTTCTCCAATGAGGAGGTTGGAGATGTTATGGATATTGGCTTTCCACTCTCAATATCTGTACTGATACTATTAACAGGCATGCTCGGATCATGGCATGCTTGGAGCACCCCTAGCAGATATTGATCGATGCAATCCTTGACTGGTGATGATAAGCAAGAATTTTCACTTCGCACAGAATAAAAAAGTGAAGGCTGCTGTCTCCATCTGTTTCAGTGGAGGTTGCTCATGCTCTATTATATCAGCAACAGGAAAAGCCGTTTTTGCCTCAGTGATAGCACCATTAATTGTATCCCGTGAAACTTTTTTCAATCTTATTCTAACCGGAGTACAAATAAGACATGAATTTCCATGGCACTTTCTGTAATGATCAATCAATGCCCTATATTTAACAAACATTGTTGTACGGTGGTTGTTGCTACAATCAACAATGTGTTTAACTTTCTGTTTCATAAACATGCAATAAGGTTTTTCACATTGCTCTTGACTAAAGCAAGTCATCACATGTTCGTATAGAAATAGAAACTTGTGTATCTTATGGAACTGGCAAACCCTTGTGAAAATTCAGATTGACAATCTGCTGCAACCCCATTAGAAACATAAGGATGAAATCGTGAAGGCTTCTTAATAGAACGTTGAGGTCGTCGTTGCACAGCTATATCCTGTTGTGTCCCAGTTGAAGCAGCACCTGTCCTGGTAAAACGTTACCATTCATCCCAATTTGCCCATTTAGAAAGCTTCCTGACTGCAGGATGCCTAAAGACCTATTATCTGTCAACAACCTTTGCTACTGGCAATACCGATCATTTTGAAAAAGCCGAAGTGGAACAAATTGCTTTTGCAGCAGATTGGACCCCTGACATGACTGTTGGAAGTCCTTGTATAGTTGCTTATTTTGAAGCAGATGTCCCTGTCCTGAAGAATGTGATTGAGTACCAATATAAAATGATTGAGCAAGGTTTTGAGACACCGGCAGCAACCATGGTTGCTGCAAATTGTGCAAATCTGAATGAGAATGCGGACCCGCAAAGTTCATTTCTGACTTATACTCCACACATGATGGGTTCATGATTTCAGAATTTCCACCTGAACCAAATGACAATGGAGGTATGCTAGACATTCCAGAAGAAGATAACTTGCTATCAGCCATGAAATGCATGTCACCTGTCAACTCAAGTCAAAAAGTTAGAGATATGAAGATTCTAGATAAAATTTGTTGGTTCTAATCATCACATATTCACTCAAAATCCAGCCGTGGAAGGCTTGAAAACTAACCGCAGAAAGGGGTTCCCATGCATCCATCAAATGTTGCTGCCTCATCATCTGCTTCAACAACATTTCTGGGATAGGCTAGTTCAGCATTGAGAACTTCATTGGCACTTCTGTAAGAAGGAATCTAGACCTTGTTTTATCACCAGTACTATTTAATGCATAGTTGTTGTAACATTCAGCATACTGCTGTGGTGACATCAGAGCATCATTACTGGAATGCCTATTCCAAGTGCCATATCGAGATAACATGGACACTGGCTCCGGAATGTGAGACCCTGGTACACCTTCTGGCCAAGGTATAGCATTCCCCCTAGAACCAAGAGACACACCGGCAACTATGCGGTGGTGTTCAATGGGTAAACATGCTGCACAGGTAAGTTTTGTGATTACAGAGTTAGAACAATACTGAGAACTAAATAAAATCATTGTCATTAAGTTTTCAACTCACTATGAGCTGAGCTGGCAAAAGGATTGATGTTCAGCAAGGAAAAATGAACAGTGTTAGATGCCCCTTCAGCAGAATCGGTACTATGGAAACGAGCTGGAGAAGATGCTTCCACATTTTGTGGCATTTCTGAGCTCCATGTTGTTGAGCCTATTGATGATGAGGATACATGGCAAGCTGCATCTTTTCTGTCATCACTGAGGAAATCATCCAAGTCTACCTTCAAGCGTACTCAGATCCATATAATAAAACTGAATGCACAAAAACAAACCTCAGTTTGTAATATTCCAAAAGATGCAGCAAATAATTTAATAACTACAAAAACTTTAAATGAAAGCTAAAAGTATGCAATCAAAGTTTATTGTTCAACATGACAATCTTGACAATCTCAAATAAACAGAACAACAAACAGCCAAAGCTGTAGCCATAATCGAGACCAAGAAACATCATTCCAATCAACTAAAATTAGTTGCATAACATAGTCAAAAAAGAAAAAGGAAATAAAGATGTGACATAGTGTATTAAATTCCTGAGTAATGTGGCAAACCTTTGACTCAACTCTTGCAAAAAGTTTCTCTTCCAAGACTAGGGCAAGTTTTTCTCTGTTCTCTGGCCTTGCAGAACAGTTTGGCTTCTTGCTTAAATATTTTAAACTGCAAAAAATGATTAACAGATGATTGAAACATGTTAGCAAGATTCATAATGTATAAACTTTCAACGGAAGAACATTTGTGCTGCAATTTACAAATAAAAAAATCTTTTGTTTTGTTTCTTGGCCAGAGAATTCTGTAAAATGCTTTGTTCAAATTTGAATGGAAAGTTAACCAATGCAGCAGCACCTGGTACGAAAATACATGCTTGAAATTCAATATATAGAGACTGTCAACTATAAATAATAGCTACGATAAGTGTTTCATAAAAATCTGAATTTAAAGAGTACATGTAACTTAGGTAGCTTTACCCACTTACATTTTATCATGTATCAGCATAAGTACGGTAGACATCTCAGGATTCATATCCCACAAATGCGGAATATGTTCTTCAGCCTTTCAATGAGGAGGTGGCCAAGTGTTGCCATTATGGCAGAAGACAGGACCCGACATTCTTTAACTGTCTTGATCTGGCAAATGTGTCAAGGCACTCCCATGTGAGATCTCAGCTCACTAAGAGCATAATTCATGGTATCAACATTTGAAGCATTCTTTTGATTAATGAAACTATCAGCACTAAAAACATAAATAAAGAACAATGAACTAGTGATTAGACAGCCAGGACAGTCATTTGCTTCAAATCAATGTTATAATTAAGGGTTTAATTTTCATAACCAAAGCCCAGCCTGGTTTGAGGCTGAGTTGGTACAATATTGGAACCAAGATTTGTCATATTGACCATACCATACTGCTAAGGTACTGTTTTGAACTGAGCGGAATTGCCTCATACTATTCAGTTTGAAATGGTACTATGGCTAGAGGTGAGCAAAATTATTGGTACCCCAACTGACCATATGATACTATGGATGGAAGTGAAAAAAGTATTGATGCTCTGTTTCTGTACAAGGAGTATATCATACCAAATCGACCACATTGTACTAAACCAGTAGTTACAAGAATGGTTTTCGGTACCAATTTTGTGAACCTTGAATAGAATGATTCCAAATTGATCCCCCAAAAGACCTGATGTCTTGGGAGATCAGGTCATCTCTGTTGCGATGCAGAGATCCATCCTCACCAACCAGGATGGGGATGACCCGCTCTAGGGACACCTGGGATACCAAGAGCTAGTTTCTTCATGTCTCATATGATAAAGTCATCACACGGATAGATATCCTTGGTTTTAATGAGAAAATGTTGCATCAACCCACTTGCAGAGCAGTACATTTCTGTGGTGACGTCATATATCATGATAACTAACAATCCAACAGAAATTGTCAATAAAGAGGCACATCCACTCTTTTAAAAAAATATATACATCATAAGATGATTAACCATCCACAAGAAATTGCCAATAAAAAGGCACATCTGCTCTTAAAAAATATATCATAAGATGATGATCACTTAACAGGCCACTGAACAAACAACCCTCATCACTATCGAATCCATCATCAACTAATTACTCCAACAGGGCTTCACTATTCAAATGCAATAGATTGTTGATACATCAATTACAAACCAAAAAATTAGCAAATTTATAATGTTCAATTGGTCAGTCATTCCGCACTCTACAGTTTGACGCTTAGATCAGTGGCTTATATAATGATATACAAGAAGTCAGAATTCTTGGGTCATTCCAACTGGGTTTCACTATTTTAACAACAATCAACGAGGGCACATTTATCACAAATCAAAACAATCAGAAAATAAAAAGTTTTGACTCTCCCATTATTTAGAAGATTGGAGTTCAATGAGTAATAGCATGATATACCATTATAAAAGCCACAACTCATAGGTTGTTTTCATTATTCTCAAAAAGACCACTTCTATTTTTTACAAAACAATTCAGTTTGAAGTTTGGTTTGTGTTCAATGAGCTATGACATCATACCACCATGAAATCTAAAATACTAGGGTCATACCATTTGTCACAGACATAACCCTTCCCTGGGTCAAAATCCATGTGGCACTCTAATGTCACCCACACAAAGGAGGCAGCCAATCTATACCGATGGTGGAAAACTGAAATGCAACCAAGACAAAAGAACAAAAAAGGCACCAAGAAAGACAAGGCAACACACGATACAATGGAAATAATGCATTTAAAAATGAAAAAAAAAAAAAAAAGATTACAAGATAAGGCCATCAAAAATGACAATTAGGGGTAAATGAAACAGGAAAGAAAACAATGGATGATGAAGAATCTAAAAGATAAACAATCCACTGGATGTTCTCACCTACCTTTCCAATAATACTTCAACCAAGCATCCAAACAATCTCGATCCTGGGTTTAGGGTTTGCTGTAGATTGTGTTCATTAGGTGTTCAGGCAAACTGCAAAACTGCATTTTTTCCAATTGATTCCATTTTTCCAACTGTTCCTTATTTCAAATTTAGTAGCTATAATATAGGGCTACACAGCCCATCATTAGCACTCAGATTTAACTATCTTGTTAGCAACCAAAGCTAAATGCGTTTAACATGACCAAATTAACAAGTAAAACTATAGAATCTATTATTTGGCACTCCACATCACGATCACGATAAGTGATCCTTCCCGTCCTACCTCCATCCTAATTTTAATGAATTCAAGATCATAGCAAACTCGAAACTCTTACCATATGCGTCTCAATTGTTCAAATTAACAAACAAACATTAAATTAAAAAAATATATATATAAATCGAAACTGAGAATCCAGCAAAATTGCCCATTAGTGATTATAACAATACAAGCAAAATATACCCATGAAGAAAGAATCCGATTTATGTTTTGGGCGAATTCGAATGTGAGAATATGAGACAATAACGAATTCGAAAAAAACACGATTTCCGAATCAAAACCTCAAATTGAAAAATATTCATAAAATATTAAAAAAATCCGCCAACCGTTTCGAAATACCTTGGGAGAGGAACTATAACGCGCATTGATGGGATTCCACTTCATGGAACGAAACCAGAATCAGGGCTCAGTAGGGGATATAACAGAATAGGGTTAGGATTTAAATTCTCCTCCTCCTCCCCCTTCCGCTGCTCGCCCGACGCGCCTAATTTTAAGCGAGGGCTGCGATATTTCTACTTTATAGAGGTCGGCTTTGCGATTCGTGAAAACAATAGCAAGTCTTTAATAAGAAGATCAAGTGGCACTGAATGTCCAATCAAGGCATCAATGTTCAACTGTTATTCTCTTTGTCTAGTCTGCCAAGCTCCTCTAGAGTAGGAAGTCTAGATTCTCTAAAATGAAGTACGAAATTGGTGGAGAATGCAGCCTTCATCAAAAGTTTGTTGGCATGAGAATAGACCCTTTTCGTTTGAATGAGACTCTAACCCTATACAACATACTTGTTGTGGGCCCTAATCACAATGATTAATAAAATAAAAAATTTAAGATAACTTTGATCACTTTAAAGGAATCACACCTTTATATAACAGCTTTAAGAAGATTAGACCTCTTAATAACTAGTTCGAAGGAGTTGAGCCTCCAAAAAAAAAAAAGAAACCAATAATATAATTCGTCATCAAAAAGCCGAAAGAGAAGTTACATATTTATAAGGTTAAAAATCCTAATTATTCAAAAAAGTTCTAATACAATTATGCAAAGAAAATCCCTTCATATCAATAATTTATAGCTAAAGAAACATATCAATGGTTGAGATTAAAAATTTTCTTAATAATTATATCCTCCAAATTAAAGGAATCTTATTCATTTGAAGGGAATCCTAACATTCCACTCCCCTTAAAATTAACCTTTTCCTCAAGGTTGAAAATCAAGAAACTTTTCTTGTTACTTGTTATAAGTACTCCCATATGGCCTTTTTTTACTATCCTTATTTGCAACCAAATTAAAATAAAATCGTAGTCTATATATATTCTGTTGTTGCCAAGACACCCCATCGATCATCGATGAGTGTCCGATCGTTTTTCCCGTTTGACCAAGGATCTTTTGATAGGCTTCGCTCGATCGGGAACCTGCAAGAAGTCCTTGGGCCAGAGATTTCGATGAGGATACTCCGATGCTCAAGTCAATGATTTGGGCAATAGTCATTAGCTTGAAGTTCATGTGAACATGTATATGTCTCTTACTGATCGAAGGTCTCTCTTACCCATTTATGAAAGTTTGTAAGAACATAGCGTAACTGAATGCCTGAGCATAACTCGCGATTGTCAAAGCATGCATTACGGGCCAGGGTAGCCGTAACTGAATTGTCAGAATTTGCCCCCCCACGTGGCATAGTAAAATTGGTAGGATTTGTTAGGCCTGGGATCATGCAGAATTGGCAGGATTTGCCTCCCACGTTTGTAGCGGAAGGAATATCTCCATTGAGATTCAGGATCGGGGAAAGATCATGCAAGCTATTATGGGCGGAAGGGGTCGTACATGTGGGCCCCATAAGGAATCCTACTCGGATTATAGCCTTGAGGTTCTAGTCGGATGGCCGACTGGAGGTCCTATCCGCTGAAGATCCTATCCGAATGGCCGATTGAAGATCCTACCCAGATATCGACTGAAGTTCATCTGGAAGTATGATCATCACCATTGATTGGGTATTGCTCCATCAGCCCCATCATGTCCATTGAGGCCCAGCCATGAATAATGGACTTAAGTCTGTAGGGTCAACATTGGATGATGCAATAACTTTTTGCAAGCCAGGATCAAAGCTAAATCCTTATGAAAACTAATCTTGTGGTGTATTAGCTTACGATACTTTTAATGTTTTTGTTATTGTTCGATTCCAGTATGAGAAGATAAAGCTTAGATGCTAATATTGAACTTCTTAAGATAATTATTTAAGAATAAGCTACTACACTAATAGATGCTTGTAGAGGAGCGAATTTTGCATCAAAAAAAAAAAAAGAAGTATGGTACGTGTTGCTGAAGTATCGTCAACTTTCTTTAAATATGCCACAACTCTATTAATTTGCATGCTTGAGTAGTGAAGATCTTGGCCATTTAGTGTAAGAATGTTATTGTAAAAATGTTATGATGGTCATCCTATTTATTAGATTGTTCAAATCTCATATGATCTACACCATTAGGAGATGGAACAAATGCACATGGAGTTTCAAACCAATGCTAGAAATTATGTGCCTCCTCATGTTTAGATTCGAAGTCAACTTATTTCTTCGTACTGGAATAGTTATTTTATTGCTTGCATAAAATAAGTGGTTGCTTTTCATTGAGCTTAACCAATCTAATAGCTTCAACCATAGTGGTGAAATATATGAATTACACACTTGATTTCTTCTTTAATTCTATCAGCAAAGTAGCTTACAGAAAATTCTTCAGTCAACCTTATAGTATGGTTAACGAGTTGTTCAAATTAGAATTGATACTCATGTATTGTAAAAGTTTGGCACAACTTAGCAAGTTCTCCATCAAAACAAAAAACTTCAATGCATGAGGTTCAGGATTGGTTCATTCCTCTAATTTTTGTATAGTGATTAAATCCTTTATCAAGTCTAATGGCTGCTACTTAAGGAAGAAAAGAAAGAAATAAGAAAAAAATAAATGAAAGAAAAAATAAAAAAAAGAAAGGAAACAAGAAAAAAATAAAATAAAATAAAATAAGGAGGGGAGAGGCTATTTGATGGATGGAATGATGAAATATCTTATTTCATGGAGAAATTAGGATATCATTATCTTACAAGATTTGAAAAAAATTATTCCATATGCATTTAAGCGGTTAAAAATTGAATAATTTAAATAATAATGTTTTCTAACTAGTTAATGCATAGGCTAGGGGGTTTCTAAATTTTATTATATTTGGTATGTAAACAATTTAAAGATAATTATTACATTCATTGAATTAAATCATTGATGTGCAACTGCCATCATCAAGTTCGAAAAGGATGTAACTTAATCCTGATTGATTTATGTATAAATATTCAAAATTTAATGTGATTCAAGTAGTCCAATTTGATATGATATCGCCAAGGATTTTTAAATCACATGACTTTTTTTTTGATACAGTCGGGAGATCACACCAGTCTAGGGTGACTCAAGCCCAAACTATCAGAGTACAAAAGTTAGGAAAGGGTAGGCGGACAACTATCTCCGGGCTGCCACTGCCAGAATCCATAATGGTTGGCCACCCTAGCGGCAACCCAATCGGCCGCTGAGTTGGCTTCTCTGAAGGAATGACAGATCTGGATGCTATGAACCTCCTAGAGAAGAGAGCGAATATCAGAGATCAAAGGGTTGGTTGGCAGTTGGTTACCATGATCCTGACGAAGCCACCGAATCACGGTGAGGGCATCCCCCTCAAGGATAATATGACGGGCGCCGAGGCTGCGAATAGCACAAAAAACCCCAACCCAGGCGGTAAAGCTCCGCAAGCGGCACTGAGGAATCCAGGAGGCTAAATCCACCAGCAGATAGCAGAGCTCCATCAGATCTCCGAATGACATAATCCGATCCGGCAGATCTACCACGAACACTCCCATCAAAATTGATTTTGACGAACCCTGGAGGAGGGGGACCCAGAAAATAAAGACCGTACGACGGTGCGCTACCGGGGCAGCATGGGAACCCCAGGGGCCAGGGCTATCATAATAACGAACCAGATGCTGGGAGATGTACTCGGTAGATAAAGACAAAGCAACCCTCACCACCCTATGCGACGGGGCAGACTCCTGTGAAAAGGCAATCCGGTTTCGGGATAACCAGATTTGGTAAGCAATGTAAGCCCTCGTCGAACCCTACTTACAACAGCCTCTCCTGACATCCTGCCTAATCCAGTCAAGAAAGGAAAGACAATGAGAAAAGGAGGCACCATCCCAAGGCCGGTCGCCAGCAATCTCCCAAATATGGCTTGCCCTGAGACAAGTGAAGATGGCATGATCAACCGACTCTTCCTCCATGCCACATAAAGGATACGTGGGCTGGATCCCCAGTCCACGTCTAGAAAGCACGGAACATGTAGGAAGACAATTTCGTGCAAGCTTCCATAGAAAAAGATGAACCCTGGGATGAATGGGAAGACACCAAATCCAAGCCATATCAACCAAAGGTTGGGTAGGAGCACTGTAAATCTGGAGAAGGTCTCTGATGGGTGCACGCGGCAAACAGGATCGCCTCCAAACCCTGATGTCGGGGAATGACCAGGTGAAAGAGGAATAGAAACAATACGACGAAGAAGCTCCTCCCCAAAGAAGCGAGACAGCCGGAGGTAGACCAGGAAGCTTGATCAGGTGCAGTAAGATCACTTAATCACATGACTTTTAATAAGCAGTTTAAAGATTATAAATAGTGGTGACTTAGATCTTTGATATAGAATCCCTATCATTTAATTCAAAAAAGGATATTAATTTTTTGTAGCATTAGTCGTAATTAGCTTTTAGAGTATGACATTATGATCAATCACTTAAAGAATGAAGCAATTATTAAGACATCCTTAGGAAGAATGGCTTGTACAACTCTTCCATCAACATTTTTTCAAATTAAGAGCATGGCTTATTTGAAATAAAGGGGCATTTGATATGAGATGATCCCTCTAGGATCATCAAATATATGGGTAGAGGTGATGCAATCAATATGTTTGATTTTATCTTAATGGTCTTATATAAAAATGAACTCAAATCATCATCATCTTTAGAACCACTATCCAATCTAATCAACCTAAAATCATCTCTAGGGGTGGATATTTATGAGTACCTTCAGCAATCTTGGATTGAGAATTAAAGACCAAAATGCCTATTGAGAAAAAAAAGGCCACGCAACAAAAAAAAAAATGCTAAGATGTTATTTTCATATTAATACAATATAATAGTATATTATAATGATATAATATTATAATAGTATATTGTGTTATTATAATATAATATAGTATAATGTAATCTATTTAATATAAAAATAATTTTATAATTTTATCAAAATGTTATAATAAATTTATTAAATAACAATAAAATATCATAATAGCTGCAAAATATAATAAGAATAGTTTTGATGTGATATAATTAAGGTTCTTAGGGTGCACTTGGCATACCGAATTAGAAGAAGGATAAGATTTTTTAATTCTTTTTACATTTATATTTTGTAAGGATAGGATAAAATTTTATCTTACAAATTGGCTAATTCCATTAAAAAGGCATAACTTATTCCATAAAAAAGATGGCATTATTTTTATCCTATGGAGCTACTATTTTATTCCTTTTTATTCTTATCCTTAGCAATGGCTACTATTTTTTCTAGATGTATAACTATACTATTTGCTTTGTTATTATGTCGTCTACCAAACATGAGATAGAATAATCTTTACCGTATCCTGTTCTTTATCTTATCATATCCTCTCTTGTATTCTGTCATGTATTGTATACCAAACATAGCATTAGATTTATGTTAAGGGCAAGCAATGGATTAAGGGTAAATGGACAGGTTGGGTTAGTTCTAGGTCCATAAAAAAGAGCTTACTCTCTTCAAGTTAGAGATTGATTCTTAAAATGGGGTAGTTCTCAATTCGAGAGGTTATTTTTTAAAAAATAAAAATAAAAAAACAAAGTGTTCCTATGAATCGACCTATGTCTTTATGTGAACCTTATGAATTATGTACCATCTTTGCCAAGTGATCTCAAGTAATAAACTAGTGAACAAATGCTACACACACAATTAAGAGAAAATTTTAGTGATCGTTTATTAGACATATGGCAAATAATAATAATAATAATAATATCGACTCTGCCCTAAAACTATTCTGAACCAAGAACTAATTTGATCGTGTTAGTTCAAAGTAAGTTCTAGTACATGGTCAATTCAAACTCCGGAAACCAATTCTAACTGGATTTGGTTCTAGATTCTACTTTAATTTGCTCGCTCTTAATGCCCATGGTATATCAACCATGTTAATGATGTATATATATTCGGAAACTTTAAAATATTGAAATATAGCATATCAAATACAGTGATTCAAAATCACTAGGATCAAATCATATTCTCAATACAATGATCACCATTGTTCCGTTTAAATTACCAAACGACTCTGGCCCATGGGTTGATGATGTAAATTCCACATGCATGTGCTATAAGCCATGAGACGTTTACTTGTGACAAAAAAAAAAAAAAAAAAAAAACTTTTTTTTCCCACCTAATCTCCCACCTCATGCATGCTTTGTTACATTCGCTTCTACCCTACCCTTTCTTAGCCTCTCTCCCATTCATTCCATTTGCTTCCACCCTACTACCCTTTCCTTTTTCTCGAAGTCATTGGCAGGAGGAACGAGGAGACGCCGTGCGCTGGCCGACACCCAATATTAATCCAATCCTCGGGCTGACATCCCAAAAGCCGTGGCCATGAAGCCTTCTCGAATGTCGGCAGTCTTAACAAATTTTTAAAGTCATCATCACCCATGCATATGCGCGTCTGATGAATAATATCCTTTATCTTATATTGCCCAAATTTTGGTTAACAATTTGAATCTTGGTACAATCGATCAATCTTGATGCATGTCTAAACAAAATTTCAATCGCCACCAGCCACTGCATGTGCTGCTGGCCTCTGTAAACAAAATTTGACCCAGTACGTACGATCGATTCAAAGTCAATTAAAGTTCCATGAACGTGCACTGCCCAAAAAATGGACCATGCCACATCTTGGAGCTCTAAAAATTAATATTCCAGTCATCGAAGCAAGTCAAAGTTAGCAGTCCCACCTTTTTATATATTGTTAACACTTTTACCTACATAAAATCAAACAGAGAGAGAGAGAGAGCATGGATTTGGGTTTGGGTGCAATCTTCAAGAGGACAAGAAGTTAGAAAGGTGATAAATTGGTTGTTAGCCTTGCATATGTCCAACCAAAAGGTGGTTCAAATTTCCGTTTCTTTTCCAAGGTTGAGAAATATTGTGGGAATGTCACCGTTTTTCCAACGCTGGCCTGCATGTTTATAGGATTATACGTACATTATTTGTTCCCATTCATCAATGTTAAGAACAGGTTAAAATATAATTTTAGTCCTTAAACTTTTGCTTAAAATTTATTTTGTTACAATTTTATCATTCGTATATATATATATATATGCTAACAAATTAAACGTTGTTGTTAAAACTAAAATTAATGAAATAGTTAATATGTTATCGTTACCAGCTGTTCGAGAACCGAATTAATATTTTCACCTTAATAATGAGTTCATGCATGTTGCTTGCTGATCGATGCTCTTGGGGTTAACAAGCGGCTGGAATCAAAACAAGTACAATTAAAAAAAGTCTAGGGACCACAGGCTAATGCCCCCAGCAAATAGAAGAAATTTTACTGTACATAGAATCCATGAAATTTTGGCTCGATCGGCTACGAATACAAAGCGAAAGAATGGGGAAAGAGATCAACAGATGGACGAGATCCTCGTTGACATTGGCACACGTAAGGCCAATCAATGCACAGCCTAAATTTTTATTTTTTATTTTTTATTTTTTTTTGGTACAGTGCACAGCCTAAATTTTTGACTGCCGTCTGGGATATTGCGCAGGATCTCTGGTGGGTCACTGAGGTTCATGTACACTGTACCAGCCTAAATCAGACCTGTTTTTTAAATTAAACCTGAGTTAAATTCAGAATCTGGATCAAAATAACTAATTGCTTCTTACTTAATGTCTTCGTATATAACTCATCATAACTAGCTTACATGATAGTTTTTCTGGACACCTCTAACATCCTCTCTTAAAGCAATAATACATCCTGTCACCATTCTTAATTATTTCTTCTTCTTTCTTTGAGCAGAGTTGTTTTGATCTCTGAAAACATTCCATACCTTCATGACCCATCATTTTAAGAAGCCAGGCGTTGAAATATTCACGCCCAAGCCTACCATATATATATCATGGCTGCCATGTAAAGTAATTTAATAACCATCCATGCGAGTCCCTAAATTTACAGCCATCATTAATATGACAAAAACTATAATCTAAACCTGTATATAAATGGGTGGTTATCCAAATGAATGATACACAAAGATATAATAATTACTTCTACTTAATATGATATCAGAGCCCTCTACATCATGACATTGAATTACTCTAGTTTAATTAAGGCCAAATTATATCTTTGATCCTCAAATTTTCACTCAAATTTCATTTTGGTCCTTAATTTTGTTTTTGCTTTATAGTTTATAAGTTTCTTATATTTTAAATATCAAATATTACACTTCTGATGTTTGTTACATATAATCGGTCGAAGTTGATTAAATAGCTAATTTATTACCATGACGTGAACATACGAACTATCACTTATCATGCATGTTAAGTTAGCTTATAGGACGTGTATTTGTATTAGGATGGTATGTTAATTAGCGGTAGTTTCATCATGTAATAGAATGTTATATCAAGGGACTGAATTGTAGCGATTAAAAATTTGAGGTCTGACATGAATTTTGAGTGATAGTTTGAGCATCGAAAGTATATTTTAATCTTTAATTAATTATTTAATTATGTTTCAATTAATGTTATGCTATTTTGGTTTTATATGTCTATATATCCTTTGAAGTACTTGGTCCGGTCCACACGAGAAGAAGGACAACCGTGGCAAAAGCTATATATATATATGGATTCCATTAATAAGTAATTAATTAGCAAGCCCTCTCCTCTTAAATAATATTCAAGCCGGTTGAACAAGAAGTCTTCTGAGGAGCCACTTAATTTCACCCATTTGAATGCTGCTAGCTGTTCGATCTCCTAATTGCAAGGACAGTGGAAAAAAGCCTAATTGCAGCCGATCGAGTTGATCAGTAGTAGTTTACGTACGGTGGATTCCGAAAAATTCACCAAAAGGAGCACGCGCGCCCTCCTCTTAATTAATTCCTCCATGATCCGCTTCGCTTGGATTATTTGTCCCATGAAAACAAATTAATCCCGGCCACCAGCAAACCAGTACCACTGGTACCACTTTTGGGTAAACTATAACTTAGGTACAGTACAGTAGTATCCTTCTTCTAAGCTCTAAGCTATATATAACTTATAAACACAGTGGAAGCCTGTAGATAGAGATGGCGTCCAAGCGATGGGCTTTTCCTTTAAAAACCGTTGACATTTTCCGACTCGGAGTGGTTGGCTTGGAGCTTACTTTTCCTTCTCTTCACACGTAATCCCCGACTTTTTATTACAAGCCTTTGCACCGCCCAAAGCTGGCCTGCAGCTTAAATGAAAGCTATATATCCTCCATCAACCCTACACACTCCAAGAGATCATGATGGCTTCTCCTCCTCCACCACCTCAATTATATATTTCCTGCCGCTTTCTCCTCCTCCTCCTCCTCCTCTGGTTCTTCTTCTTCATGGGCCATGCGATGGGTACCAGCTGGTTAGAAGCGGGGCTCCTGCCGCCGCCGGCCACCGCCGGCAAAAGTTTCCAACGAGCTTCGTCTCCTGGGGCAGGACGTTCAATTTCCTCCCCAGAGGAACTCCAATTCCCCCGTCAGGGCCGTCCAAGGGTCATAACTCGGAGCTTGACTCCATCGGTGGCCAGCACAAGCCATCTCCGTAACAAGTGCTATATTTTTTTTTTTTCTCTCTCCTTTGTTCGAATCATTTTGTTTTCTTCTTCCTCCTCCTGCGATCGATGATATCGGAAATTGATGGAAGACATGAGAGAGAGGTGTTTTAATAATTAGTAGATGTATACAAACTGAAATGATCCTCATAAATATATTTATATATATATATATTACGTACGTGTTGATCGATCAAATGGTCATTCATTGTAGGAGTGGTGCAATTAATTAAGTTGGTGACTTTTGATCATGAATTGTACGTTCAAAAAGTTTTTAGATGGTTGTTTTCTTGTCCAGTGTCAAGCTTTCAACAATGGCCGCTGGAAGGGAAGGAAGAAATCACACTACAGTGAGTGCTTATTTTTCCTTTTTCTTTTCATTGGATACTCTTGCTTGGATGTCAGAGAGAGAGAGAGAGAGAGAGAGACTTGGTCGACCATTTCACCTGCCTCGTGGAACACTAGTCTTAGATTCCACGTACCTATTTTGACTTGAGATGTAAAACAATATATATATATATCTCTTTTCTTTTACCTTTTTTTATTATTTTATCATGTTGTTATACAAAGGATTTTTTATTATTAGTTTGGCCATTTTTAATAATGTTCTAGATTAGACTCGCAATGTCATGAGAGAGGATTAGGTGGAGTGATATGCAAACTGGTGGGGTGGCAAGACGCATCAACTACTCAGTTGTTGGGCATTGACTCCCTGAGGCCCGTGATATCTTATGTCACTGGCCAGAGAGACCTATCAGCTGGTCCATAGGTTACGTGGATCAGAAATTTCCTCTCCCCACGATTCAAAAGGTTTCAGGTGAGTCCCTCTCCCTAACTAGTTTGATGCTGTCAATGAATCAAGGGTTCATTAGATCTCGTTTACAGGTAGTGGTCTTCATATTTTATCACCTATTTAATTAGATTGCTTCTAGCTAGCTTCTATTGAATGAGAGAGAGAGAGAGAGACTGTGGTGCATGGAAATAAAGATGGTGGTCTTTATATTTGATGACTTATTAAATATTGCTTCCACCTTCAGTGAATGACAAAGGACTAGTTGTGCGTGCATAGAGACGCTTGGTAGTGTTGCTCATCATATATATTTATAAGCAACCTGAATTGCCTCCACCTTCTACTGATACGTATATGGAGACGCAAGTGGTGATTGTTATATTTAAAACTTTGATTGCTTCTTCTTCTTCTTTCTAGTGATTAATGATAGGTGGATATATATTTTGCAGCATTGAAATGCAGTTGGATATATAATCGTAGTACTTGACAGCTATAATTGCCTTAATTTGTCCTCGATCCAGTGAATGGTTGAGAGATTCCAATGCATGAAAAATTTAAGTACAGCTCTATAATTTGAAGCAGCAGTTCTCTTTCAATTATCCAAGAAGTAGTACTCTAGCCTGATCGATCACCTGTCATTATGTGAGAGGTCAATGTTGATATGATGATGATCACCCAAAGCCTCTGCAGAAATTGTGAAATTTAGGTGATGTCAAAATAAATGTAATCTTTTGAGTTGATGTGTGAGAGCTTAATTAATTGATTGGAATGTCAAGTGGTGACCTTAAGCCATGCCAACCTGGCCGTGTTTGGGGAATGAGTAGGAGTATGAGACAGAATTCATGTTCGATCTCCTGCGTCCAACTTTACTTGTCAATGTAGTTGAGATATGGATCCATGAGACAAGTTAACCCAATCCTGAAACCAAATGAAGTCTAATAATTGGACCCAATATTGTAAACAAGCCAAGACCCATCAATCTATATATGGGGTCAAACCAACAAAATTAAAAACCAAAAAGAGAACTGGAAGCATTCAGCTTTGCATATAAAAAATCCAAATCATTAATTTCCAAGATTGGTCCTCAGACTTTTGGCTGAATCGATTGGATCTGAGTCTAACCTAAGAAAAAATTTTCCTGTGTCTATTAATGTTTTGTTTGGCAGTTTGGTATTCAACCATGTTCCCCATAATATTGCACTAATTAATTGTCACAGTCAAAATGGTATTTCTTATTTCTATGTTATAGTTGACACGAGAATGGATGTCATGCAACTCCATAGATAGGGGGGTGTCCATCAAAACAAACACGTTAAATCGTGAAAATTTCATGCATGCATGAGGGGTTGGTATATCTATAAAAGATTATTGTTTTGTTTTGTTCTTGTGTATCATCAATGCTACATATATAATTGTCAATAATGTACATCGAACCCGTTGAATCCCATCGGTTGTTTTGTACGTTTCCCTTTCGATTATTCTTTGCCTCCAATTGAACCTCAAATCCATTTAGCCAAATGAAATTTTCTCAAGTCTTAGCAGCTTGGCTAACTGTAACCATGGAACTCTGGAATTAATTAGCTCAGGCCAGAGGTCATAGGTCAACTCCTCAGTGCATGCTTCTTTACCTGGTGTACAGGCCCAAAGGACCATCCATTGGACTAGCCCAGGTCCATTTTAGACAAGAAAGAGAATCAATCGCAGCCCTCTAAATTAGCCTTCACAACGTATCATTTCCACAATTTGCACCTTGTCAACCTCAATGGCTCAATCCTCTAACCTCATGTAAAGAGGACAGGGTGGGTATAAATTAATAAGATTAATTTGTCAATCTTATGCCAATTCAAATTCAAATTTTAAATTAAAAGCCAGTTTATTCCCAATCAATAGCTCAGATTGAAGTCAATTTGATACCCTTGCATCCTCATTCAAAGTAAAAACAACTTTAGATCTAGCTAAGTGTATTTTGTCTCTAAAGAATGAGCATCAAGCCATTCAAGTTAAACAGGGATAACCATACTAACAAAAATGAACAAGAGACGATTTAACTAGGTATAATCACTCCAAGTCTTTACCTAGTTCGTAATCAGTGTTGGTTAGCATAAGAGTATGATTATTTTTCAGAAATTTGAATTCATCTCTTTCTTTCCCTTTTTCTCCATTAAAAAAAAAAAAAAAAAAAGAGAGGGTCTGGCATAAAGTGTTCGCTTTCGGATTCAAAAAAGAAAATAAAGAAAGGCTAAAATATTCTTCTAATTTTAAGTTTTTCAGTTGTTACAATTTAACTACTTGTAGAAATGTTGAGTTGAGTTAAGAATGATACATTTCTGATATGCTATCACTCGGATAAGAATATATGAACTGCCATATATCAAGTTACTGAGAGCTCAAGTAATAGTCTATTGTTTAATTTTAACTAATCTTATGCAATAAGACATTAGAAATGCAATATTTTTAGAACATGAATGAATGAATGAATGACTAAATGATAAAAATTAAAAATTTATGGATCAAAAGTATAATTTGGCTTTTTTTAAATTAAAAAAAAGAAAAAAAAAAAAAAACCTCCCCTCCATGGATAACGCTGATTGCGTCTTGTCACATTGGAGGTGTACAGAGGTGTTCCAATTGGCTGTCTCTTTTGCACTACAACATGACACATGGTATATTTATGGCGACGATTGCATAAATAATAACAAGGTATTGATTAAAGAAGTCGATCGTTCTAAGTCCAAAGTGGTCGCTTTAGCTTTAAATATTTGGAAGCCAGTACACCATGCAAGGATGTTTACAAACTACAATGCCTTCTCTTGTAATCATTAGATTGGACGAGTCCTCCCCTAATCTCCTCCTCCTCCTCCTCCTACACCCCAACCCCTGTTCCAGAGACACAATCAGAGAGATGGAGTAAATATATTGCGAAAGAGCGTACGTTTATCGACCCCAGCATGAATAAATGCGTCCAGTTCATCCTCATGGGCTCTGGAAATGAGGTGGGATCGTCTCAGATTTCTTGTCTCTACTGTACCCTACAACCTCTCTGTAAGTCTGAGACCTCCACAGATGTAAACCAAAGAACCAGGTTTCAGGCATATGATTTCCACGCATGACACATTTGAAGAGCTGAAGTGGATGAGGAATATTAATATTAAAATTCATGGTGTGCATTTTATTGAACTTTAATTTGCTGGGAGATTGCTCATGAAAATTAAGATTAAATGTTCAAGTCCTCATTCTGAGTGTGCATGGGTGAGGTTGATGATGCTCTTTAGAGTGGAATCTTTCTGACATAGAAGTCAAAGGATAAGATTGTGGTTTACCAGCCAAGAGACTGCACTGCTTCAGTTCAGCCTCTCAATCAAATGATTTATTCCCAAGAGTGATTCTTTGTAAACTATATATATATATCATCATGTACCACATTATCTCAAGCTTGGAAATGACTGCTAGCAATTGTTCTGCCATCTAACATCTCCAATCTATTATGATCAAAGTGCAGGAGGAAGAGAGCACCAACCAAATGTTCTGAAAAATCCTTAAGACTACATTAACTTTGCAGCCTCTTTTCTTGTACTTTTTTTTTTAATCTTCCTAAACTCCATGTAATTTCTGCTGAATTCAATAAAAGTAAATACAATTTGATGAGGGGAGCTCTCTTCCTTCACTGTTAACTCAAAAAATTAAAAGAGAGAGAGAGAGAGAGAGAATACCAGCAATTTGTATGCTGTGAGAATAAGCATTGATATACCCAGTGGATCGTTTGTCCATATATATATTTATTCTTCTTGTTATTTGTCGATATCCAACAGGCTCTGACAAAAACTTAATACTTGGGTGTCCATGCATGCATGGCATTGCCCTGCATCCATTATTCTCAATCAAACCAAGCTGAGAGAAGCCCCACCACAAGTTGTGTTTGTTGCTTGCATGAGTTGCTCTCAATCCATTTCCCTTTAAAAAGAGTTGTTCTCGATCCGTGTGGGACAAACCAGAGCCAACAACTTCATCCAATCCAAAAACAGACAAGAGAAAAAAGAAAACAGAGCGTGACTCGGTGCTCCTCCAAGGAAAACTCAAACATAGTCCAATAATGAATGCAGTTGAAAGGAATTTGCCCGATTCAAGGGGAATAACAGAGGCAACTTTTTACTCCAAACTTCAGTTTAGATTTTTACCAGGACACTGTGAGCTCAGTAAAAACTTCTGAAAAGAAGGCTGATTAGTGCTTTACTCTCTGTCAAGTGAAACAGGGCCTCTTAACGTTTTGGGTAGGGCAAAGGTAAAGGAGCGCACAACCATGGAGGTTGCACAACTCCAAATATAGAGCAGAAAACGTCGCTGTCCACTTGAGTAGATGGGCCAGATCTAGTTCTTAGATGCTCGGACTCTTTGACTGGATTCCCCTTAGATGCGGTATATAAGATATCTAGTATAAATCCTGGTCCATCTGCACCCCTAATTGCATTAAAGCACAAGCATCCAACAATTGATCTTAATTAAAATAAGGATATGGAGACATAAATAGTATGGGCCCCGATTGGATATGCCTAATTTTAATCAGTCTTCCTTGCCACAACATAAACAATGAATTGTTATGCATCCATGAGATTTGGTTAGATGGATATATAGTCTTGTCAAGTTCCTAGTCCTTTTAGTCCTGGCTAGGCCCAAGCCCAACAAACATATATATATATATATATATATACCAAATGGCAAATGCACCAAATATTTCTATTCTTTGAGAATTAAGACACATTAATTAATAAAAAAGCACGCACATTACCTTCACTAATGTCTAGAGATTAAGAGGGAACAAATTAAATCCCATTCCCGGCCACTATCTGACAATATATATATATATTGGTATTAACAATTGCAGAAGGTACTGGGAACTTATAACTAAAAGCATTTGTGGGTAGAATACAAAAAGGATGAGAGAGAGCATAGCCAATCATCTTCTACGATGCATATTCTTTTGCTTCTATTCCTCAACTTCTAGGCTTCATGCACTTTGTCCAGTTTTCACACTAGGGATCGAGGTGTTATATTATTAGGCCACTTGGTAACAATGATTGAGGGGAATAATGCTGGAGTACTGCGTCATCATATTGTATTCTTAATTAGTCTTTCAACCTGTAGTTTGAGACATCAAAATCCTTGCAATCTTAATAGATTTCACCAAGATTTTCCTGGGGAGGTGTGCGTGTGCATTGGTTGAGTACATGTTGGGTACGTGCAGCTTCTATTCCTCCCAGCTTGGACGACTGTTTGGAGCGAGAGATGCTAAATTTTTATGATAACTCTACTCTTTATTTTTAAGTATCAAAAATTAACATATATATATATAACCTTATACTCTCAAAATTGAGTATAAATGAGTTTTAATTTTTTAAGAATATAATTTGTAGCACTTTAAATGGAATTAATGGAGAAATTTCACATGCATGCCTGCAACTTTAATTTTGATCGATTAGCAGGCATATATGCACTATAATATATATAATATGCTAGCTGCATGAGTATCCTGGCCACAAACTATACGCACGCGCGCGTGGACGCAATTCTTAGAGACAATCATCACTTGAGGAGAATATATAGGAAGAAAGAAAAATAAAATATTGTAATTAAATCCAAGAAAAGATCGAGATCTCAGAGCCTATTGTTGTGGTAGAATACAATAACAATAATATTACATCACCAACCAGCTTGATCTCTACACCAAACACTAACTATAACTAAGAGAGTGAGAAACGAACCAACCCCAACCAAAACCAAACAAGGTGACTACGAGTAATTAATTAACCAAGAGCACAATAAGAAGAAGAAGAAGAAGAAGAACAAGAACTACTACAGTACTGTACGTGACCAGATTCCATTCGCTGGCAGTAAGTAGTACGTAGCATAGACTCGTTCAGACTCGAAGCAAGTAAACGCTGAGCTCGGGGCCAGCATTGCCGTCCGGGTTCATCATGTAGAAGGCCTCGGAGTCCTTGGATCCCACCACCCGCTCGAACCTTGCTCTCATGTACATGATGTCGCCGTCCGGCTCGTCCCCGGCCGGCAGCACTCCGGCCCCCATGGATACCGGCTCGAGCGCCTTCAGCACCTTCCAATCGGCCGGCCCGCACTCGCGCCGCACCGCATACCCGCACTTCCGGCCGTTGCAGTACGCCCGCCACAGCGGCTCCTCCAGGAGGCTGGCTCTGGCGGCGGTCTTGTCCTCGCCGGAGGCTCTTCGCTCGCACTCGAGCGCGATCCTGGCGAGTCCCGACGCCATCTCGCGCACGAGGGTGGTCGTGGGCGTTGCGAGCTCGAGAAGCACCGCGGGGGATGACCGAGCGTCCACCTGGAATGCCAGGTTGACGTGGCCGCGGCGCTGGCCGAAGAGTGTGCCCGTGAGGACCGGTCGGTTCCAACGGCCGGGGATGGCGGCGGCCAAGACCGAGCGAAGCCTCGAGACGGCCTCTACGGTGGCCGAAGGAGTTTTCTTAGTCTTCGCCTCCTCGTCGCCTGCCATCCTTTCTAGTCCTTCGCTCATCTTTCTTATTCTTTGGAAGGGTATCTTGAAGGAGGCGGAGGAGGAGGAGGAGGAGGAGGATGGGTGACGATAAGTTCTTGCCATGATAGCCCTCATTTCATTTGAGGTAAGAGTGGGAGCTAAGGGGGTAAATGTGAATGATTAAAGAGGTTGAGGGGCAGCACAGGAGATTGGAGAGATTCCTTCATTACGTCTCTTTTTTTTTTTTTTTCTGAACGTGGGCTCACTAATTCTATGCTTCTAGTCCTTTTTGTCAGCCACCGGTGGAGGCCGCCTCTGATGCTGGGAGTGGGGATTGCACCAGAAACCTGACAAAAGTTGGAGAGAGGAGTGGTGGCCAGACCCAGCTAAAACCGTAGGAGGAAAATTAATAAATCAATGGAGCTGGAAGTGAGTGAGATGAGACTTTGCGGTGGGTCTCACCTTGGGATCAGAGTTGGTCCCGCACGCACTGCTGGAGAAAGAGAAAGGGCAGCCTTGACTACTGACCAAGGACTGCATTGGGAACTGCCAAAGGGCTTGGTCAGCGTACCTTCTCTCTCTCTCTCTTCTTTCACCACAATAGGTTTTTCCATATTGGATGATGCCGGTGGATGGATCCTATGATAGCGTCTAGGATTTTATTTTTATTTTAGGCTTGGATGGTTTATTTGGGAGACGAGGCCAAACCAGATGTTGAGAATTTTCTTGGTCATTGTGAACTACAACAGCAGAGGCTAAGGATAAAATCTCGTCTGTGTCCACTCCAAAATAAGTAGGCTACAAGGAAAATGGATCGCTTCCAAGCATCCAATGGCGATCATGTCCCAGTAATGCCTTTCAAAAAAAAAAAAAAAAAAAAAGAAACCAAATTGGCTCACTTCCAATCATCCAAAGGCGGTAATAATCGTCCATATAGTTCCTTAAAAACCAATATATATATATATTCAAGAGTTTGACTAGGGTGATTTTATAAGTTTTTTTTTTTTTTTTTAACGAAACTGCAGGCTTCCAATTCTACAATCCAAAGTCCTCATAAATTTTACCCTCTTATATCCAAACTCTCTTTTATCTCTCAATTACAGCACCATTAATATATGCAGTCAAAAGCATGATAACAAAATTTTATTTTTAATCTCTTTTAAAAATAAATAAAATATAGATAAATTAAATAATAAGAACAGCGATGATATAGTTGATCAGCAATTACATGCAGACATGGTTCCAGGTGACCGGTATCAATTTTCTACGTTGAGAGGTCACTGGAGGGAGTGTGTGTTCACTCTGGAATTTTCACTTACTAAAATTATAGTTAGTTTTGTTCCACCATGCTGGCCTTCTCAATCACTATATATTTGACCTCAAAGTGTTAAGAATGAGCTAACATATTGCACGGTATCACTGATTGGTGAGACCATGATCCTCTGGCATCCGACATAAAAGCTTTTTAGCAGAGAATATGCACTGCATGATACTGACGTGTAACTTATTCTGAGAACAGTACTAAAAATAAAACAATTAGTTATTGGCAGAACAGGTTTACAACCCTCACCTAAGCCACCAGCAGATAGCTTCCTTGAACTCCAATGTCAATTAAACGATCAAGCTAGATTTTACCTTGCTCCATGTTGCATGATATGTTCATTGCTCTGTAAAGAATGGTGTACCCAAAAAAGGGGTGGCCAAAAATCTAAACGAGTATGGCATGTCCTTGTGTCAAGCCACCTGCCCTTGGAACAATGTCAAGCCAGAGCTGAGCTCCCAATTTAGCATAAAATCAATGTATCAAGATCTCGACCAAACAATTTTAACATTGACAAAAGAGGATATAACACCTGAAACGTACGAAATCTGTCAAATGGTCAATATTTCCACTTTAAATGTATGTTGGTCAGCTAAGTGATACATATTCAGGTGATATGTTAAGGGTGGAACTAAAACAAATATAGCCCCAGATACAAAAAAAAAAAAAAAAAAGGGTACTTTAGGAGGCATGTTACTAACCATGAACTTTCTGAGTTAAATATAAGGGGAAAATATAAATCATGATTCAAAAAAGACACACTTGGGATTTTGCCTCAAGCAAAACAAATAAATTCAAGCCTCTGGTTAATAATGCTCGTTTGGGTTCTCCTTGCTTCGAATTAGAGGGACTCCATCTTCTCTCCAAATAATTCGCTCTTCACACAACGCTGAAACCACCTCCACATAGATTTGGTGTTCCTGAAATAGAAAATAGCCATCGCATTACTTCATGTGAAATGTCCAAAAAAAAAAAAAAAATCACACTCAAAACGTAGAGTAAGAGGAAAAGAATTGCTATTATTTTTCAATAAAACATATATGAATGCATGAATTTAGAAACTTAAGTCTGATCAGTACAACTAATATAATACCTGCTGAAGGACTCTTGCAGCCAACCGTTCTGCAGTATCATTTGCTAGGACAGGCACAATCCTCTGAGCTAGGATGCGACCAGTGTCAAAATGTTCATCTACAAAGTGAACCGTGGGGCCGGAATATCTGCAAGTTAGAGAAATTAGTTAAAACATTAAAAGACGAGAAAAGTGAAGCACATCTATGGTCTAACAAGGTGAAGAAAAGGACAAATAAAAATTTTTCTCAATTAATCAAAATTAATACATTTAACAGAGAGGACACGAGTCAGAGGTGATTCCTGATCCAAGACAAAGTAAGATGGGAGGAATCAGGAGTTAAAAATTACCACTTTATTCATTTAAGCATTTTGATTTGCAATAGAAAATATAAACTACCTTGCCAACATCAGAAATGAAGCCAATAATCTCCACCATGCAACAAAAAAGTTCATTGTGTGTTTAAAGTGGCACGTCCTTAGTAGTTTGTTACAAAGTCCAATGAACTCATTTAAGTCCTGCTTATATAGGCCATCACATGTATGCAATAATTATCACTGGATCTTTTCCCCCAGTAAGCAAAATCAAGGCCACTTAATGCTCGCTAGTGTCAACATATAACAGGAAAATCCAAATCCATCATTTCTACATTATACTGTCCCTACATCATAGACATAAACCAGGATGCTTTTCATTTATATAGTGTATGTGCAATAAAAGTCATATCTAACAAGAATTTTGGGCTGGGCGAGGGAACAGAGTAGCAAAGAAAAGGATGTTGGTGAAGGTGGCAAACGGTGCAGCAATCATATTAGTAATATTCAAAAAAAACCAGATGCTCCTTACAGAAAGGAATCAGTAAAGATATAGTTCATGCAGCTGATGTGAATATCATTCAATATAATATATAACTGGAGGAGTGCCATATTTTTAACATATTTCTACTATGCATCAATCTTGATGTATCTTATATGAACATAACTTGTAAAATCCATGATCACAACTATAGACATAATCTACATGATCTAAAAGACAAACAATATCTTTGTATGCATTAGACAAAAGAACTAATTCAACCTTGTAAGGTTTCTTCCTATAAGTGTCAAAGAAATGAATACCATGCTCAGCCCTGATATACAGTGGAAAGACAAAGCAAGAGTGGCTGGAACCAGAAAGCCTTCATACAGAAAGCTTCACAAAGTCAACCTGATCAATGCAACCAGACATGAGTTCCTCATATCCACTTTGGTTCCATTTAATCTGATGGCATGTAATGCATATTAAATTACCTTCACACCTTTAATCATCGCTTATGTCACATAAAAACAGCACTTTGTCATATATGCCCATCTCCAATACAAGAAAACTGGAACTGTAAATCTACTCAACTTTCAGGTGCAGGGTGGGTGTCATGCAGCCACATCAACCAATTCTTATTTGATCCATCAAGTTCAATGGACCTTGTAGCCCTAAATATTCACCAGTCCTGTATGTTTACAGTGGCCAACCATGATGCCATTTCCTCCCCTGTGCACCACAAGCGAGCCACATGGTAACCATTTATCTAATTGATCTTATCATGTAAAGTTTCATCCAAAAAGACTCCCACAAGACAGTAGAATCAGTAAATCTCCACATATACATTCTCTGTAAAACTAGATAAATAGTTCCTGTTCTTCATCAAGGTGAATTACAAAGCACTCAATGAAAATACCGTGCCAAAGTCACAGCTTGCTCTCACCCAAGTAAAAATTAATTGCCCATATTGCCAACCTTAATATTATCTGACATAATGCATCTCACCTAATTTTATTGCTAAAATATGACTATCATGGTCAGTATGAAAAAAATATCATGGTGAATTCAAATATAAGACAGCTTCTTATTGAGTACTAAATGAGACCATTTTCCAATGAGTTGCTTGATATAAAGCTATAATGCAGATAAAAGGCAAATGAGCATATTTAAAATTTTAATAGCCTCAAACTTGTAGTTGAAAGGAAGATCAAAGTGCAGGAACTAATATGCTTAATAAAACTACTTGATACAAAGCTAGACCATGGAGAAACACACTAAATTTTTAACCAGTATCATATTCACATTTTTATATCTCCTAAACAGATATCATCTGAAAAAAGATGAAAGGAAATTGCAAAATTTTTATAAATATAACCACTCTTTAATGATTAGAGTATAAGAAACGAACACACCTGGCCCCAGATGCAATGACAGCTTTATGCACATTTAAACCATAAAATCCTTTGCCCCCAAAAGCAGGAAGAAGAGAAGGATGGATATTTAATATAGATCTTGGATAAGCCTGAACCAACTCAACTGGTATAAGTTTTAAGTAACCAGCAAGAAGAAGAAAGTCAACCTCAAAATTCCTGTCAACAATAAAGAAATCACTTGAAATGGTATTATAAATTCAGATAGAGCATAGAACTTACATGTAGGTACTACAGAACTTCAAGAATATAAAAGTAGAAATGCATGCAAAGATAAGACATGCTATAGGGCTTAAATAACAAGACCATATTGCCTCTTATCAACTAAAAAATATTGGCCATTGTTAAGTTTCTGACATCTCCAAATTTCGTTGTGTGTGAGATATGGTTAATTAGCCAACAAACTGATATCAGTGGGGCAGTTGTTGGCCATTGATCCGTTTGGGAATGACTAGTCATTATTCCATTATCGAGTGGATATTGTGTTTTGAATATTTTCTAGAAAAAGCAAAATGTCACACCTATTAAAGAAGTAGTCTAGCATGTCAACAAGTTACAACCATTCACCTTTAAAATTTACAATGTGTTAAGAGATAATCTAAAAGATCAACCAATAGACAGCAATACAGTTAACATAGTTTATCCCTCACAATATTAGTAATGTCAATAGGTTGAGCTTGAGGAGACTTCTGGTCATATATCCACTTCATGGGGCAAGT
Organism: Calamus simplicifolius; assembly: GCA_900491605.1. Lineage (NCBI taxonomy): Eukaryota > Viridiplantae > Streptophyta > Magnoliopsida > Arecales > Arecaceae > Calamus > Calamus simplicifolius. The sequence goes on from UESW01004715.1 coordinate 1,095,335, forward strand.
TTTTGAGTTTGGCCTCTTCAAAAATTTGTATATAGTAGGTCCCTGTCTGACTAATGACACGGAAATACAACACAGCATACACATGTTATATGGCAAACATAATATAAATCTAACTACTAGACACAAGCTGTTCAACTGGTGCAACAACCAGGTGGTAGATCAAAGACCAAGTAATACAAGAAATAATGAAATTTTCTAGTATGAGCTTTCAAGAGGTACACAAGTTAAAAAAAAGAAATGAAATATGATCGAGTATGTAATAAACCAATCAACATGTTAAATGGCAAACATAATATTAATATACCTACTAGATGCAAGTTGTTCAACTGGTCCAACACCCCACAGGTAGATCAAATACAGAGGATACACCAAGAAAATAATGAATTTAATATGTGCTTTCAAAATGTCCACATGTTAAAAATAGGAAAATGAAATACAAATCTGGTAAGTAATAGAGACAACAGAAATGTGACTGTAGGTGATTATGTAATGTAATCACTGAATATCAATGAGCTTTAAAAGAACTAAATGATACATCTACAAGTTGAATTTTGACATTATGGATCAAGTTGTTGAGATGAACAAAGGATCAGCTTAGCAATGATAATGAGGTAGTTATAGTTAGAGGGCAGACAAAGTGCTAAATAAGTGAAGTGTATGGTCTGAAATGATAACCATAGCAGATCAAGTGATAGTAAACCATTTGACCAGAAACAGCCTTGTGGGGGAAGGTTCTACATATAGGCTCAAGAGATGAAGAAGGGCAAGGTCAAAGAAGACTGGAAGGGAGGTAAGAAGAAATGATTCTAGGCATCGCCTAGCTATAAGAGGAGTTGACATTGACTACAAAATTCTTACACAACAACATATTTAGGGAAGATGGGCCATAATTTTTACCTATGTTATATAACTCTAATCTCAATAATGCCTAGTATTAACCGTTACCATAAAGAACAAGTCTTATCCCAATTATGTAAGCTCATTTAAAGTGCCCCTCTTCTTATTTATTTCCAGGTGCATCATACTGTCATTAATTTTCTAACTGCGCTCCTTTTTTCATCTCAAAAGTATATAACTACTTTTAGTTTGTTACAAGCAAACTAGCTGAATGTCTTTGATCCTATGCTTGGTAGACCAATATCATGCCCCTAAAATTCTCTTGAAAATATTTGTTTCAAAAATTTTAAATTTTAAATTCAACAGTGTAACACTTGTAGATGGTTTTCTTTTCTTCTTTTCTTTCTTTCCATCTTACCTTCTTCTTTTGTTTATGATGAAAATGCATCAGTTTATTGTGTGATTATATATGAGATTACAAATACAAGCATGAATACCAAGAGAACATGCACCTTAAAGTGGTGACAAGATCAACTGGTGACAACCCCTCAGGTGAGGATTTGGACTTGGGAAACAGAATAACTGGGATTTCATTATCTCTTGAATATTTGGCACCTCCACAACCTGTCAAAAACATGTAACAGACCTATAGTAATGATTCTCTAAGCCTAAAAATACAAAGTTCTTGATCAATTAAATTAAATAAAATAGCAACAATTTCATTTCCTTCATCAGACCCGAACTAGTCAAAGAAGAAGAACATACTAGGCTTATCTGTAACCAAAACTGCAACATCTCCATGGACAGATCCCTCTACTGTGGCTTCATAAATGGCCTGAAAGTTTGAACCTCCACCAGAGACAAAAACTGCAAGTCTTTCCTTCGAAGAGGAGTTCCTGAGACATCTTCAGTCTCAACAGAGCCTTTATTTTCTAGAATACTGCTTCTGCACTCAAAATCCCTCTTGCTCTTCCCTGCCTTATGCAATGCAGGGTTTGGAATAGAACAGAATGCCTCTAGTCTTGGCTTCTGGTATGGAATATAACAAGAAGAAACCATGATTTGAGATGGCAACCTTATGGTTAATGATCTAGATCTCGTGTTGGCCATATTTGTGCCAAAAGAAACCTGAATTCCCAAAGTCGAGCCCAGAGCTTCCATTGGATCAATGGCAAATATGCCAACCAGAAGTTCTCCTCTACACAGGTGCTCTGTTATTGTACTTCCAGGGTAAATGACAACCGCTGGGACAAAATATAAGAAGCGATCATAAGTCCTATAGTTGCATCGTACTCCAAGATTTCCTAAATTACAGGTGAACTGGAACAAAATAAGTACTAATTGACAAACTATCATACATTACAATAGAAGTTAGCAAACACTCAATTGTGTTGTTATAGAAAGGTTGGGAGTGAATCAGGCCTTAGCAATTCCATGTATTCTAATTTGAATATTTTGAGGTCCATAAAATCCAAGCTTATATGGTATTCATATTAGCACAGCATTTCACTCTTCATAGCATTATTCAGTGTTCACCATCGTCAGGAAAAGCCAATTACTAGAAAACTTCTGTTTTCACAAGCTTTTGGAAGGTTTCAAGAATTTTAAAGTAAGGTTTTAAGTCTCAATGGGATGGGAAGCGTCCCAGCCATGCTGGCCAGTTCTTGTGGGGCAGGACACCGAAACCCAATCATACAGAAAAAGAAAAAGGAAAGAAAGAAAGGAAGGAAAAGAGAAGAAAAACAGAAGAAAAAAATGAAGGGAGAAGAAAGAGAAAGAAGGAAAGGAATAAGGAATAAGGGAAGTAAAGATGAATAAAAAGGAAAGAAAAGGAAAGAATGAGGAAAAAAAATAAAGAAAAATTAAAGGAAAGAGAGAAGAAGGCATCAGGATGCTCTATTAAGACACCCATATCCCACAGGATTTAAAACCAATCCGAAAAGTCTGTAGCACTATCATCAATCATCATACATCAAAAATCCACAAGTAAAACAATAACATCATATTAACATCCTCATAATCACCTTTTCCCCATTGAATCAGAGTCAACTTATAATCAAATTAATCAAAACATGATTTAGCCAAGAAAACTTTATGAAATTAAGGAGTTATATGGGATTAATAACAAGAACCTAGCAGGGGAAGAATGAACCATTCAAAAGTCATCATAGAATTTTCAGAACAAATTCAAAAAATAACAAGACACCAGAGCACTAAAACTAATGAAATTATATCAATCAGATTAATTAAATACATAAAAAAAAACAAAAAATAACTTTGTTTTCTAACACAATAATTCTTAATAAAACTAAAAACTTAAAAAAAAAAAAAACGTATGCCCAATAAATTAAACGTCCACACCTTGCACCCCCCCCCCCCCCAGCTCTCTCTCTCTCTCTCTCTCTCACACACACACACACACACACACACACACACATCAATTGGGAAAAAATACAAGAGGCTCTACTGCAAAACCCTAAGCCTTAAAAGGTACACGAACAAATGAAAGAATTCAAACAGTAAATTGAGGGTGTGGCTCAGCTTTGGAGCCCCTAACATGGGACATCATAACTAAGAACATTTGATCAATACATCGGATGATAATGCCACCCATGAACCCGGTTTATATTCAAACTGGACCGTCTGAGCTAGATCTAGCATGAATTTGATGGGCTGGCATCGCTGGTCCGTTAGATAATCAGCACCCCTGTCTCTGGTGCATGCACAGGGAAGGGATCTCATGTTCAGATTCTCTTGAATATTAATCAGAACACATGGTGAAGATATTGTTATTTTCAAAATAATAAAAATAATTACACTTAAGAAGGGTTCAATGTCAAAAGCATGCACAAAGAGATCATTTTAGTATTTCCTATTTTACTCAATACACAGTACATGTATACAAATTAATTTAAAATACATATACTTTCTATTAACAAGCCTTCTTTAATACATTTTGTGGAAGCTTTCCTGTTTTACATGCTCATTGAAAACTTAAGAGAAATGACCATCTAGTATTTCTCATCTCCGTATAAGCATTTAAGTGCAAGTAGGCACTCTTGATATGCTCAACAAATATATGGAATCAATTATCTCAAGAGGTTAGTTTCAAAAGAATCTTGATTGGATTAAGCGAGATATGATCCTCATCTGCTTATTCTCTTAATAGAAATTGTCATATGATAGCAAATACCCAGGTTATTCAACCTACACACACAAAAAAAAATCACAATTCATAGGTTATTATCGTTAGTTTCGATTTCGTATCAGTGTTCACTACTATTTTTACATAACACTCTATTTTGAAGTTCAATTAGTGTTCAATTGAACTATGACACCATACATCACCATAAACCAAAAATTCTATAGTTATTGTTGATGCCCGGTCATCGGAAACGACCGTCAGAAGGCTCCGTGGGATTGCTGATGAAGATCTTCCTCATTGTAGGGAACCTGCAAAAAGTCCCGGGGCCGGAAGTTCTGGCGGGGACCATCCGACGGACAAGTTAGCGACCGGAGTCACAGCCGTAAGCTTAAGAAAGCTCATAAGAAAAGGCTCAGACATTGGAATGTTCTCTGAGTGTTAAGTGTGCGTTACCTTGCCAAAGATCCCTTTTACCCTTTTTACGAACCCTTGGTTTCCCTCTGAGGGTCAGCCACGTGGGATTCCATGGGAGAGAATGTCTGCTAAACTCATGATGATTACGTGAGTTCGGAGACGGTTGGTGGGCCTAGTCCTGTCGGACATGCGGGCCAGATGGTTGATGGGCCTGATCCCATCAAGCACGTGGGTCAGGTGATAGATGGGCCTAGTCCCATCGGGGCGTAGGTTAGGTAGTAGGTGGGCCTGATCCCATCGGACGCATGGGTCAGATGGTTGGTACGCTCGGTTCACGTGGGGGGCCACGTAGGCACCGCGGCTTGTTCGGGAGCTGATGCGAAGGCTGGCACCGCGGCCAGTGCGGAGGCTGATTCAAGGGCAAGAACCTTCTTGAGAAAGGGCCGCCTTGGAGGAGTGAAGGCCGCTAAAGAGCGAGGCCGCTTTGGAGAAGAGGGGCCGCCGAGGCCGCCTTGAAGGAGCGGGGGCCGCTGAAAAGCAGGGCCGTATTGGAGAAAATGGGCCGCCGGTCGCCTTGGAGGAGCGGGACCGCTTCGAAGAAGAGGGACCGTCGAGGCCGTCTTGAAGAAGCGAGGGCCGCTGAAAAGCGAGGCCGCTTTAGAGAATAAGGGCCGCCGAGGCCGCCTTAGAGGAGCGGGGGCTTTTGCCGTCAGTTAACTCTGCCGTTGACGCTTACATGGCATTACCGGCCAAATCAGATGCCTTCCGCTCCTAAGCTTAAGTGGCTACGTGTTCGTCGACCCTTGAGCGAAAGAAGCGTAAAGCCTGTCATCATTATTGATTTCGCATGCTATTAATCATCGAAGGCAAGGGCATGCCTCCCCGAGGCGAGGTCTCTTCGAAGTCCGTCCGTATTTAAGAAGGAAAGTGAAGCAATTTTGGGCGCGTCGAGGGAATATCTCCCGAGGGACGAAAAAGTCAAGTGTTATCATTAAGCCAGCACTCTCCATGTCCCATCATTGGCCGCAAATCTCGCTTCCTGTGCAGAACCGAGGCACCATATCTCGGGCAAAGAGAGAATTGTTGATAGCTGAAGGTTGTCTTCAATCGCAGGCGGCGACATGATAGCGCATCGGGCGGGATGATTCAAAAATTTTGTATAAAATCGTCTCGCCCGCCCTTTCGCGCCCCTCACGCCTTCATCGTCTTCCTTGTCCTTTTCGTCTCAGAGTCCTGAACCCTCAGAGCCCCGAACCTTCCGTTCTCTCTTCTCGACACCAGGTCAATCTCTTTTTTGTCTCCTTTGTCTTTGTCTTCTTCTCCTTTTGCTTTTTCGTCTATGGATCATCGTGCTGTTACGGAGGGCAAGAGGCCCATAGTGACTCCCCCCCTCCGTCCTCGAAAAAGGAGGTCCCCTTGATTCGACGTCGGCATCGGCCGATCGGTGGTGTCACCATCCACGACTGTCCGACGGTGGCTGTCCAATCACCACCCCAAGTGTCTCTGCCTAGAGTGCCTCCACCTAGGGTAGTGCCACCTAGGGTAGCTTCATAACCGATTGTCACCTTTGATTTGGCAGTGCCGGAGGTGATAGCATGGCAGGACCGGGCTGGTCTTCCCTTGCATTTTGCCGATCCCGTTCTTGGTTGGGAATCTGAAAGCAACCGCTTAGTGGAGATAACCGTGTCGAGGAGATTCAAACCGGATCGACCGAGGATGGCGTTGTATGCCAAAGGCACTCGGACGACCAGAAACTTTATCAAGATTGTGCTTTGACACGGCAGTGTCCCGACTGTAACCGGAAGGGTAATCTCACCTTCCACCCTCACTGAGTCTCCTGTGAACCCGATCAAAGGTGCCGCCACCGGTCGGAGAGGATTGGGAGACAATTTTATCCGAACAAAAGCGTCATAGGTAATGATGTCAGCTGAGCTTCCACTGTCAACCAGGATTCGTTTTACAGGATGCTTGGCAATCGTCATCGAAACGACGACGCCATCATTGTTTACATTATCAACTCTAGCTAACTCTTCTTTAGGGAAGGGGATTACATCTTCTAACCGTCTATCTTCCCTTGGCCTTTTGGATGCAGAGCCTACTCCCCAAGAAACCATCCCCATCGTCTTCTCCGTTGGGGCGTTGTCGACATTGGCCTGAGCAGGCAATGGCCCCATCAGCGTCGAAACAGCTGGGGGTCCCTTCTGGACATATTTCTCGAGGTATCTCCTCTGGATGAGTTCCTTGATGGCACGCTTCAGACTGTAGCAATTCTCAGTATCGTAGTCGTAGTCCCGATGGAAACGACAATAACGGCTCTTATCATGGGGAGCTTCTTTCTTCATTGGAGGAAGGCGCTGGAAGTATAGCTCGTCCTCGATCTCCATGAGGATATGAGAGCGAGGAGCAAGGAGAAGGGTGAGCTCATTTTCCCTGAGGGCGAGACTTCGGCGTCTTCATCCGATCGTGCGGTGGCTCGGGCTTCTTCGAGCGAAAGGGTCTGCTTGGCTCTGTGCGGGTGGCCTCCTGTTGAACTCTCCCTCGGTCTCCAAGCGGATGGAGTCGGCTTCGTCGGTGCGGATGTACTTTTGCGCGCGAAATAGAAGTTCGGCGTAGAAGCTGGATGGCTTCTTGTCAAGAGAAAAGATGAAACAAGAAGGACGCAGTCCTTATTTTAATGCCAGGGTTACCACCGCATCGTCCAGATGGTAGACTTCGAAGGAGGCCATTTAAAAACGGACCACGAAGTCCCTGAAAGACTCCCCTTCCTTCTGCCGAATGGAGAATAGACTGTCCGCCACCCGAGGAATCCTTCGACAGGCATCGAAGTGTGCCAGAAAGGCCCTCTCTAACTATCGGAAGGAATCTATGCTGCATGGCGGCAGACAGAAGTGCCAAGCACGGGTGGCCTTCCGCAGGGTAACTGGGAAAGCTTTACATAGATCGCCCTTTGAACTTGTATGAGAGCCTTGTAGCTCTCGAGATGATCGAGTGGATCCGTTGTATCGTCGTACGGATCTAGCTGAGAAAGGCGGAGGGAACGGGCTCCTCCAGGATGCAATGAGTGAAGGGAGGACAGGTGTCATAGTCTACCTACGACTGGTTGTTAATTTTTCTGCTGAGTTCTTCCAACGCTGGCCACATCAGTTATATATCACATGTCATGGACTTAGCCCTGTGCTAGGCTAAACCTGCATGGCACTCCAATATCGCTTGCATAAAAGCCAAACCGAAACTATAGCCGCAAAGCAAATGAACAAACACACCAAGAAAGACACGGCAGCATATTTAAGTACGCAATAGTGAAAATAATGCTTTTATATAATGAAAAAAATAATAAATAAATAAATAAAGATTTCGAGCTAAGGCAAAATGGTCACTCGACTGTTGACGTTCTCGCCAACCTTCCCAATAGTACTCCAACCAAGCATCCACACAATATCTTTCCCATTCTTCCTCCATGACAATTTTGATTCATTCACCATCAAACCGAACACAGAAGTGTTAGCATATGCATCTCAACGGTTCAAATTAACAAATAAGCACGAAATTAAGAGAAGAAAAATCGAGACTTTATCGCAAGGTTTCAGAAAATCCGGCAACATTGCCCATTTGGGACTACATCAATACGAAGCACAATAGAGAAAGAATAGAATTTAGGTTTTTGAAGCGAATTCGAATGTGAAAAACCGAAAGCATAATCAATTTGAAAAAGGCACAAAAGGTACTGATAAGAGAAAGAAGAAGGAATCCACGAATCCTAATCAAGATCGCCTCGAAACATCTTGGAAGAGGAGGCACGCAAAACACGGATTGACGACGGGATCGCCCTCCCCGGCACATGAATTAGCATTAGGGTTTGGCACAGATTAGAGGAGGGGAGAAAGGGAATTCATGGTTTAAAAGGCCGGTCTCCTTGGGAGCGCTTAGTTTTAAGCAAGGCTCTGACGTCCCGACTTTGAGGCAGAAGCGCATCAGGGTCTTTTCGCCACCCGCCGGCCATCCACAATGATCCGGCGAGGGAGGGGGACGAATAGAGGGGGTGAGGGAGGGATACGAGGGGAGAAGATAGGAATAGAAAAGGTGACGGACCTACCTGAACGAGCACGGTGGCAGTCGCCGACGACGAATCGTGGGAGGGGATAGGGATAGAATCGATGATCGAAACTAATTCGAGTGTTCGGCGATCTTCAGACGGCAGAGGTATTGTCGAAGGAGGAGAGGACTTGAAACCGCGGGAGAAGGACTCGAATCGTGGGAGGGGAGGCTCGAGCGCCCCTCTTTAATATGTTATAAATATTATAACATAATATTATAGTAATATAATATTAATTATACATTAATATATCTTTATTATTATAATAAAATAAATTTAGTTATATGCAAAGTTTAGATATGAATATCACTTCCACATAAAAAAAAAAAAAAGCCAAATCGATCTTATTATAATAATATATATATAATAATAAAATTAATATTATATGATTTATTGATCATTAGCACAGTGATCCACCATCCCAACCCGTTAAATTTAAGTTATTATTGTAATTGGCATTAATGTCTAATTAAGAAAGCATATTATTTATTAATAAGAAAACATCATTTACCATACATTAAAATCGCCATTAAACTAATGGAACTAATGTTCTTTTTTTCTGTAGTTTTGGCAGAATTGAATCAAGGCGGTGGGAAAAATCTTTAGTTAGGCTACCTCAACCAATTTTGTTTCTAAAAAGAAAGGGAGGCTACGATTAATGTGCATCAAACCTGCCTTGAAAGATCTGCAAAAGCTTGTAAAAAACACTAGAATTAGGCCCTTCATGGGAGAGATTGGTGAGTAGGCCAAGCTCAAACAACTGGTACAAAATCTTCGTGGCTTTGCCTAAGGTAATATGCATTATGGCTTGAAGAGAAAAATGCTAAATAGAGGCCACCTCTTTTTTTTTTTTTTAAACAAGATGCCACATCTTTTTCAGTATGACTAGAACCAAGGCTTTTGGGTTGGCAATGCCAGTCTTCTACCGCTAATGCGCCGGCTTCCTCCTGATCAAGACGATGTTTAAGAGGAAATAATCGCTACCCTGTGACTGTGAGGCTCGTTTTTGCAAGCTTTTTTATCCATGTTCTTGGTCTCTTGTGCAATATATCCCAGGACTTTTCCTCCCTCAGACGGGACGGGACTAAACCAATTCTTTAATGATCAACCTGCTGCATCAGCTGAGAACTTCAATTTTCATACTTCATTCTTAACCATTCTATTCACTGGTGCCAACAAATTGCTCAAACCCTCCCTCCCCTTCAGACGTAAAAGCATTTTGAAAGAGATTATTGATCGATCTGGAGTTGGACAGGAAAAACAACCACAAAACCATTTGCCCGGAAGGACCATCGACCTGGTCCCCCACACTGCAAGAAGGGCGGCTCTCCTGAGAGGTTCAGCAATTTCCAGCTTCACATCTGAAACAAAAATAAAGCCTGAAACGAACATGCGCAGTTGGTGACCGTGCCGGCTGAATGCATCACTGAGATATCTAGCATTTTAAGCCATCGAGCAGAAGTCAAAGCGGGTCCCCCTCCCTCCATGGCAACTTCTACAGAACATGGACCAACAAATGATAAAACAAGCAAATCAGCCCCACTGTACCACAATATAAAGGGATTGCACTAGAGGGAAAAGACAAAAAACTTGTGACAATTAATTGACTGCGTGGGAGCTACAAAACTGCAGCTGGAACTTGAAACAACTCAAAATCCAGCTGCAACACTCCTTTTATTGTATCCACTGAAAGATGAACACTACACTTATCTTTAGTTTGCTATTTTCCTATTTTTCATTCACTTTCTATTTGCTGTACATGACAAATGACAACAACGCCTATACTTGAATGGGGCCCTTTTCTTCCACCTGGGCTGCCGCTGCTATTTACAAGTTCCAGCCAGTAGTGTAGTGACAGAAGAGGGGTCAGGAAGCACTTATGGAGCTGTTGAGACAACTGACTTCTCTCCACACCACCTTGCATGCACAGGTGCATGCACAGCACCACTGAAACATTGAGATCATTCAGCCATTTATGCTTTCTGCAGTATAGCACACGTACGGATATGGGTGCCATGGCGGAACAAGAGCAGGCTGTTGCATTACTTCGTTCAATCAGTCCATGCTGCTGCAATCTGAACCATGAAGGCACACCATCAACTCAATTAACTAGTTAAAAAGTAAATACAACTACTACTGAGCTGAGCAGTGAAAGCAGGAAAGGCACTAGGGGTTTTACTGCTCAGAAAAGAGAACAATTATCAAATACTACGGGAAACATTAAAATTAGACCTATCAACAGGACTCAGATAAACATTTCCTTCAGAAAATGCCCAAATATGGTCCACGGATCCAAAGGGCATCTGAAAAAGATTCCAAGCAACAATTCCCTGGTTGGCAGCTGTGCCATGTTTCAAATGCTACCTTGATTTATCAGACTAAATGAACAACAAACAGAAATATACGTAGGCAACTGATTTGTTTTATATTTATATATATATATATATATATATAACAAATCAGTTGCCTATATTCATTATCCTAAAGAGGTGCCCGCTTACTATAAAGTAGAACTGAAAGAGTAGAAATTACCACACTCCAGGTGTTCTGCCAACTTGTACACTTTTTGACCTGCCTGGAGGTTGCCTGTCCTAGGAACGCCAAGCAATCAGAGCCTTGCAGCAACCATGACCCATAGCTACAAAAGAAACCACTTCAAAATGCTCAACTGTTTATCATATGGCCTCTAGGGTTATCGATGCTTTGGTAAAAACTGACAAGACAAATGGTGCTTCTTCTCCAGGTTGGATGGTTGTGGGCACTATTGTGTATCCCTTCTGATAGGGTTCCAAGACCAATTCACATGATATTTCTCTCGAATTCACATAATCCGTACCACCAACCGACTCATGCAGGTAAATATTGTATGCCGCTCGATGGCCACGTGTCTTGAGTATTCTCATTCCAATATAAAACATAGATGAATCATGGCTGGATTGATAGTTCCTGAAACCATTTGTCTTTCTAGAAAAACTCACACCCTGTTTTTTTTTAAAAAAAAAGTGAAGATTAGCATACAGGTTTTCAAGAAAAGTATGGAGGGATGACCAATCAAGTTAATGCATACCTGGGTCAGGGTGATAAATACATGAATTGGGAATGATGCCTCAGGACCTATCACTCTAAGTCTAAACTGTGGATTTTGATGCCATGAGTCATAATCTTGGCAACCCCCAGCACTATAGCCACGCCACTGGCCATGGACAGAATAACGCATCTCTGGTGGGTAGACCCGGCAAACATAAATAGACCGAAAGTGAATCTGGAAGTCTTGCCAAGACATCCAGAATATTCCATCCTTCGACTGCTGAACAACAAAATGATCAGAGAACATGCAACAGAAACTTGTTGACACACATTTGTAATAATTTGAATCTGAACAAGAATGAAACTACAAGAAACAGGCATAATACAATATATCAATAATAAAATCCCATTTCAACAAAGCAAATATTAGCAGAATAAGAACCTGAGGAACATGTTTGAGCTTGTGCTTCATTCTGTCTGTCCATTCAGGTGATGAGTCGGACCAAGGGCCATTCCACTCTACTTCATTGGCCCATGGATTTCGAATCTGAACAAGCTTGTGGCCATCTACTTCTCTTACCTGAATCATTAATTGGACAAGGGACAATTTCAAAATTGAATAACTTATCTTTCTGAAAATAACTGAAGGGGGGCTTGTATTACAATTAACATCACGATGTACCTGCAATATGGAATAAGCATGACCTTGAACAATTCCACTAGATGAAACGTGTACGTCCGAACCTGATGGACTCCCAGCACCAAGCAGAAAGCCTTCTCGCTTAAAATGCAACAACTGGGACCACAACCTTCCACTCGCCAGATCAATCTGTGCTTGAGCACTCCTCATGTCAATCTCTTCCCCAGCACCTCCTGTGAGGTCCACAAGTGCATCTTGGACAAGCCCACCTTCAAGTGCCTCGTATGAACCATGAAGCTTGGCATAAGCCTTCTCCAAGATAGAGACCCAGAGTTCATCACGTTTCCTACTAGTGGCGAATGCTGGTTTTCCAGGTGACTCACAGGGAATCCAATCATCAACCACCACAGGGACCCATTCACCCTACAAGAATTAAGTAAGACTTCTGACCAGAGTACCACATGGTTGAACTCAAAATGATAACAATCTCATGGTTAGAAACTGATAATTACACCAAATAATATAAGCATACACATTCAACTTGGAATCAATCATGGAAGTTTTTAGAAATATGCAAATTCTTTGCAACATTCATATTACAGATTAATGCATAAATAAATGAAGCAACAATGGAAGAGGTCAAAGTTCTATAAGAATTACACAGAGACGTCAGTACATAGCACTACATACCCTGTTTCCCAAAGTTATCATAAGAGAAAAGAAACAAGCAGAGAAAGCAGGGGCGTGCACTTTGCAAATACATGTATCAAGGCTTACAAAAAATAAATTACTGGCCCAGCCTGCTTGATTTGCAGCTATTCATATTACTGTATAGAAAACATTTGTGCAAACCAGTGCCCAAAAAAAAGATGGTATTTTTAATCAAAAGACTTGAGTACCAAATTCCTACATGCTGAAACATGTAGGCTAGCAGATCATCTGCCTGAACCTTAGTGCAATAAAAATGCATTTCCGAGATGCATAGAATAATCCATTTTGTGGGCCATAATTTGATAAACATTATAGATAGTGAAAAATAATAATTTTCAAGTGTGCAAATTACAATTATAGACAAGAAACCTGTTGAGGATTATCAGCCAGTCTCCTTTCCACTGTTTTTTTTTAATTTAAAGATGTGTGCAGGCATATAAGTAAACAAAAACAATAGGTACCCAATTATAGTCTACCATGGCTTAAAATAACATGAAGTATCTAAGAAAAATTTTAAGAGTTAAGTCAGTCTAATAATAGGTCATAACAGCTAAAAGCATGGCAAATTTCTTCAGAAGGTTCGCATGGTGCAATTTACAGCAACACATTGGTTTCTTGCAACCCGGCATTTGACTTGCTAGAAAATTGATGCCCATATCTTCAAACAGTGCAATCCATAAACCAGCAATGATAGCCTCGTATGTGGGACCGACAGTCATTAGGCATATAAATTTGCCCCAAATGCCAGGAAATAAAGGCAGAAAATGGCGAATAAATAATACCATCGCAACTGAAAGGGCTAACAAAAGGGCTAAATAGGACAGACGTTGGACAAATTAAATAGGTGTAGATTTAGAGAATTTAGGAAACCATAAATCATATATTCTGGCAACAATAGAAGTGCTGACTTAGGTAGAAGGTAAGAACACCTCAAAAAGGGGAGGAAGGAGAACAAAGGCTTCTGAATAGTTGGGGGGGCCATATCTGAAGAGAATGCATACGAATCGAGTCAGATTAGGTGTGGCCTGACATCTGGAAGATGGATGCATACAGAGGAGGCCATGGGATCTCCGGTGGCTACACAAGATGAATGTATATATAACTCCTCTAGTGGTTCAAGGCCCCAGGTAGCCAGAGCAAAAAAATATTAATCTCTTGAAACTTAAAGGTGAAAATGCAAGGCTGCATATAATGAGTGCAATCAACTCAAAAAGAGTTACCAGGAGTACAAAATAGAGATTCTAGAGAGACCATGCAAAAGTGGCTTCAAGCACAATGCATGCTTGCAGTAGGAATACCACATAAGTACAAATCAACTGAATCCAAAACGAATATGGAAAGAAAGCATATTGGTGCAAACTTACACATCACATCTTCCAACATCATTTATCAAGACATCCTCATAGTGTCCTCCAATACATGAATAATCTTTATTTTTTAATATAAATTGTATACACTATAATGGAACAAAACGTTTGATCACCTCAAAAAGATGTTAAGAGCTTGCATACAATTTATTGAACATTTTCACACTTTTAGAACACGATAACATGTAGAGGACCCCACTGTTATGGTCAATCACAAGCCCTCACAATACTGGCAAGGCCTGTATCCCCATTATGATGGGGCTAAAAGTATCCTAGCAGTTTAGTACCCAATCCACAACTAACCTGGGATAAGTAGCTTCAGGTTCAGCATAAATAGGCGTTGGTTATAAATGGGTTAACCAACTTAACCCATTTATTAAACAGGTCAGGTTCAGATTTAGGCACCTAACATATTTAACCCTTATCAGCCAAAATCTTCTACCTGGGTAATGAACCTGCTTTGGAATCATCCCTGAATCTTGAACGTGCATTCGCTTCCTAATTGTTTCCTCAGAAAAAATGATTTTAAAATATCAATTTTCTACACCCATACTCACTCCTTATTCCAGCAACCAAGGTCCTAACCTGTTTAATAAATGGATCAAGTCGACACGGTCACAGACCAACCTGTTTAACTTAAATTAAGACCTATGTAACTTGTTATCAAAAACCTAGTGACTTGTATAATAAATGAATTATGCATGTTGGGTCAGGTTGGCTATTCAATAAACAAGATGAGTTTGGTTTTGGATTTCTGATCCATTTAACAAATGAGGTTGGGTTCAGTTGACAAGTTTTCACTAATATATGTCTCATACTGACTCAACCTGGCACATTGCCACTACAAACTAAAATCATGTTTAGAAAAGTTAGGATTAGTGTTAAGCACGACCACAAATGTATAATACTACTGATATGATCAAGTGCACGTGTAGTTTTTTTTGACTATATTAGCAACTTAAGCAGCTTCTACACATCATTAGATTTTTTTTATTTTAAGATTAATTTTATAAATGCATAATTCAAACAATATTCTTTATGATTCATGGTTTCAAATAACTATCATTATCCAGCCACCGTTGCCTTGTTTTAAAGAAGCACATGGTCTTATAAAATATGAACAACATTTGTACATGCCAAATGTTGAAGAAGCTCATATTATAGTCTGTGACAAGCCAGGTGACAAGTTACAACATCATAACAGTAGAATAGTTTAGCAGGTTATAAACAAATTTTGTTTTAAACTGTTGGAAAAAATATTAAAAATGGAGCTTTTTCAAGAACTCAAGTCTACCGGCACTTTAAGAACTAGGCCCACTAGAAAGGATGTTGAGGATGGCAGAAAATAGCAAAAAACTGAGCACACTTACTCAGGCACTCGCATAATATTTACAGTAGGACTTGTAAATAATAACTACATAATATTTACAATAATACTTGTCATATGCATACTTAATATCCCAGCATACTTGCTCGGGCAGTCATATAATATTTACATTCTTTCTCCATTTCATTGTTTATATGGAAGGGTGTATTCATTATAATGGATGTAAAGATAAGATGGAAGATGGTGACCAAATAACATACGGGTGTGCACATGAAGAAGGTAAGGGATGAAGATATGCAGAGACCAAATTTCCAGGAAAAAATGTAGTAGTATAGATTGTTGGACAAAGTTTTCCAAGTTATTGAAATATTACAAATATGTATTAGACAGTGTGGATGTGTGTTGTTCTATGTATACAATGTACAATGACAAAATCAATCATTGATCACCTAAATAAGCAAGAAATAATTTTAGTTGATTGTCTGGAATCAATAGTTTCTATTTAAATCCAGATAGTTGTAGCATAATGTATTATCAACTGTATTTACAGATCTAGGAGAAGTGAATGTCTCAAATGAAAATATAGTTTCTCCTTTTTGGTATTTAGTACTTTAATAGTTAATAACTGGCATTTCTTTCAAATCACTTCATTCTGCATGTGACAATACAACAAATCCATTACATATTGTGAATAGAGCCACCATTGATAATTACGGCATGAGAAAAAGTTGGCCATTTATAGAACTCCCCTTGTCCTGAGTCCCCACTTATCTAATGGCCTTATTACCATAACACCAACTAATATCAAATCCTGGCCTCATAGATTAGAAAGAGATGCAAATAAAAGGATACGAGCTTGAGTAAAGCATGTAAAAGCCCTAATATCTAAAAACCATAATCCCCAAATAACTACACAAAGATTTTAAACTCTGCAGGACAAGACTGTCCCTGTTTTTTCATAGAACAGGATGCACTACTATCCAACTCCATCCTGACACTTGGGACCGGTGATGTCCCAGGACATGCTAATTGAGATACTGGAATCCTAACAGGATGATCCCATCCCAACACTTGGGATGGTAACCCGTTTCAGCATCCCACGAGATGTCTCGTCAGGATTAAACCATGAGTACACATTCAAGTTTCAGAATACAAATTCCATACCTGAATACAAAAGCGGACAGTGTAGATCCCCTCCTCATTATACTCTGGCGTGATTATAACCTCTGATATTTGAGACACCTCAGTAAGAACAGCAACAGCACTCAGAAACCAGCAGTCACCTAACCTACCCTGTAAATAAGAAACATTGAGCAACTTTGTAATAAGAATCATGAGAACACCACATACCAATTTTTTTATAAAGCTTATAGTAAAAGGAAATGACACATTAAACAATTATCAGAAATTCAACATGGCAGTCATAAGGATGAGCTGTACCTGACAAACATCTGAAGAATTTACAGAACCAGAAAATAAACAGGGTTGGGAACCTATACAGCTCTCTTTCACAATATCAGTTGGTCTCATCCACTCACAAACAACCTGAGGAGGGGAAGAAATGTTAACCACAAGTAGAGAAACAAATTTAGCAGTTTGTCTCAAATTGCTCTTACATTTATGGAGGAAAACAAACATCAATAATGAGTAGAATGCTTACCTGCAATTTTGGAGGAGGATTTCCTGGATCCATATACAAAGATCGATCATTTGGAGGAAACTCCTGATCAGTGAAGTTTGTTTCTCCTCTTGCCCAAAGAGCTTCCTTAACAGCTGTTTCAACTGATAGCATACGTTGATTGATTTCCTCTTGGGTTTCAAACCTAGGCCTCCTTAACCTTCTGGTAAAGGAATCGATATCAATTGCCACTCCTTCTCGTCCATACCTTCTTCTTCGCCCACTTGAGTATTGCCCATCCCAGTCCACATCCTCCCTATCATACAACTCAACATCTGCTTCTTCGCTTTCCCACTCATCTACCTGATTATACAAGGAATACCAATAAAAAACTAAAACAAATAAATTCTAAGACCTAATCACAGATGCAAGCTTTTCTCTAAATTTCCTAATATTCAGCTGATTTCGAAACTTGTTTTAAGAGAGAATTTACTTGTGCTTCACCCAGATCAGTATTAGTTAAGAGAGAATGAGTACCACGCAAGGGCGAAGCTCAAAAAAAGGGGCTTTGCAAATTAACAAGAGGCAAGATACATGACATAAAGGCATTCTTAGAAGCTACACTAAACTCCTAACCGACAGGTATGTACCTCAAAAAGGGTGCAAGTTATTTGCAAAAGAACTAAGGTAGATTTATTGGCACTTTGGTTTCAAGGTTTCAACTTGTGAGAGAACAACTAAGAGCTACCCTTTTCTTTTTTGCCTTTTTGCGAACTAAGAGGCTATCACTTGAATATGACTTAGGCACAACAAACAATAATTAATGTTTAGCGATCAGAACTCATCTCTTTTTAACCCCAACAATTAGGAAAACATGGAAAAGAAGATCTGAAAGACATGAATTGGCATACCCTTAAAGGCGAATCACCAAAGTGCCAGCCATCTTCAGGGAGATCAATCAGGTCATACTCAGCAGGGCTTATGGCAGCATGAAATGCAGCAATCTCATCTTCGGTCAGGCACCTTCCCCACAGAAAAGCATCCATGATCTGCATCTTGGAGTCAGCACCTTCACTATCTGACCTTCCGAATGCATCTAAGTCTGTTGGTGGTCGAGCACCAACCCAAACATCTGTTCCTTGTTCCCAAATGCCACTACTCCCATGCAGCGGTAATCCACTATGATATCCATCAAAACCTCCATCTATATAGGAATTTGCCTCACCCAAGTCAGCATCAATAGTCACCGTGACAATATGCCACCTGCAGATCAAACACGCATCATAAAATTGGCAGGAATAACTAAGAAAGCAATATAACATGTTTCTATAACAGACCTTAAATTAATATGGACTGATTTTAAGATACAATTCTTTGAGGAATAAACTAAAATATATGCAGCAAAGCAAGAAAGTATTGAAAATAGTTTTGATGGCAGCCCACACCTTCCATCTGCAATGCTTGCAGCTCCTATATACCATTCTTTAGTAACTGTTGTCAACCTGTCACCTTTTGTAACCAATCTAAGACCAACTTGTCCAGCCTCAATGCCTTGTTCTGAACCAGCGACAAGGATTTCCCAACAGATTTTCTTTTGAAATTCAGTTCCTAAAAGACAGACTGGACCAGACTCCGGTTGAATCATCACCGCAATGGAGAAGCTAACCTTTTGAACATGACAAAGACTTGGATCAATCTGTCCACAATGTCTGCCTCCACTCCGAGGCTCATCATCAAGTATACACACAGCGCCCGGAATGCCAGTCTGTGAAAGAGTAGATGCTAATGGCTTAAAAGATTGCACATGAAAGGCATGCTAAATAGAAAAACTTAAACATCATAAATTCCACTAAAATGGAATAGAATAAAACCACCACCAGTCTTGATATGATGAGTATTATAGCACCATGTACATAAGCTCAAAGTATCTCATTAAAGCCTATTATTTACTCAACTCATTATTTTAGAATAGACACATAGAATGTTGCTTCATATGTAACATAAATAGATACATGCACGTGTACATCCATACATGCATATTTATGTGCATAGAAATATTCTTATATGCCCATGTCAATGGCACTAGCTTTTTAGCCAGAGACATTCTTTCCTCTTGATAATAAAGATCCAAACCCCTTTGCTTCGCTGCCACCACCAATATCTCTAATAGCCACCATAGCTTTCTTCATGGTTTCCCAACCATCATTCCACATGTTCATTCCCTCTCTACCCCAAAAAAAAATATCAAAGTCATTCTGATGGATGATTAAGCAGCTAAATTTTCACATGTACAGCACAAGGACAAAATGTACCTGCTCTGCTCGGCGAGACAACTGTGCTGTACGAATGCGGCGAGCTATGCTAGAAACTCGCTCCCTTGCAAAAGAGTCATCGAAGACAGAATCCCCTCCAACAGCACGCACTGCAGCTGCCATAGCTGCAGCCTCCCTATTCCCCGCATTTGGAAAAGAGGACAAGAGAGATGTTTCTATCTCCTTCCATTTACGTTCTTCCTTCTCCAGAAGTGCCTTTCTTCTTTCTTTTCCCTTTCCCTCCTCTTCCCGTCTTTGCATCAAGAGTTCTTCTTCCATCTCTTTTTCCCTCATGTAACTACAAAGACGGATAATAATTATAATCATTAAGATTATTAAACTTAATCCATTAAAACTTAATCCTTCAATAGGTACAACACATGTTTGCAATGAGCACAGTAAAAAGCCAAATGGAATAAAAGGCTCACCTTTCCTGAATTATTTCAAATTGTCTACGGTCTTCAGGCATCCATTTCTTGATTTCTTTGGCACTTAAATCAGACAGACCAATACTGTCAAGGAAAAGTCTAAGGCGGACTTCATCCTGTCATAACATAAAGCATAGCATATAATGCAGCAACAAAATTTCAAAAAAATCTATGGACCATGAACAAAGAATCCACAATGACAGTATTTAATCACCTGTACTTGCTCAGCTTTAGCAGTCAACCCAAGCAAAAGGAGCAAATAACCACCAAATTTATCCCACATATAAACCCACTCAGTATCAATTGCTTCTTCTAAAGCTAGAATGCGTGCATGTGCACACATTTTTCTCCTGTAATCTACATCAGAAGAAGCTTCATGGCGATATGTCAAGCTAGTCTTTAGTCTGCAAAGGAATAAACCAGCAGCAATTTCTTCATTTCTCAGGCGATCTCTCAGTTTCATGACGTCAGCTCTGGGAAGTACAAAATTTCCAGCCCTGTCCCGTGTAATAGCAGGGTCTCCAATTAACAAAGCAGCTGAACTGGCAGACCTTTGTGGTGCTGAATAAGTTCCAGATAAGGCATTCCTTGTCTAAATTGTCCAACAAGTCCAACATAGAAATAAGAACTATTAGAAATATTTATTATCAATGCTAAGACATGGAAATGACAAATCACCAGTTCAACACCTTAACCTATTGAATTAAGATGAAAGAAATGAGTCCAAACATATCAGAGTGCCTTAATGATCAATGAAACTACAGGAGCTAAAGGAGTGGAACAAGTCCAAATACATCATTCAGTACATCCTGAAAAGAAAATCAGCAAGACATGCTCAAGCCAATAATAAACAAGAAAATGAACAGTGCTCAGAAAAGAAAAATTGTGATTCGACAACACAGTAATGCAAAATGCCATGTCTCCCCAAGAGTTCCTGGAAATGGCTGCCACCCACAGTTTCCTAGAAACAGTAATGAGAAAAGTTGGCATGTTCACCCTGATTAACAAACCAAACCCCCTGCTCACTGCATCAAAAAACAAATTTGCACCCATTCCAGGGATGTTGTTGAGGAAACATTGTAGCAATCCATGGTAATTAACAGAGCATCCCCTAGGCTTCTAGTTTGAGAGAGACTGCTGAGACAGGCTTGGGACTCAAAAGAGAGAGCTTACCAGAAATAGGCCTGAGGTCTGGATTATGTTTTAATCATCTCCAGCATGTAATTTAGAGCATGAAAGATCTATCTTAACCAGTCAAGTTGGTCTGACATACTCATGGATTTTAAGAAATAAAATCCAGATGAAAGACAACTAACACATGTAAAGCTGTACAGAACAGAAGATGGGACTGGCATTTTCATCATGACGGAAGAATTTTCTTAGCCATCCATAGCAGACAAAAATTGTTGGATCTAATATATGGTCCAAATTCTAATCTCAATTTATTTTGGATAAGCTTATCAAACTAGACTCATATGATGGCTATGTTACATGCAATCGCATTCATGCTTCAAGTGCATAAATGTGTCTGAGCTCCAGATCCTTACAATATCGAAGAATTTATCCTTACAAAGTCCTGCCAAGTGTCATACCAAGTCCACGTCTAAGTGCCAAAAGCATGAAATTGTAAGGTCAATGTGACATAGAATGTTGGAAACATTTTTTCATATAGTATTTCTTTCATGGACACTGGGAGACCAGCGAATTGGCGTGCACATGCAAAATGATGGCTAAACCGAAAAATCTTGAACCTTTTGCAAACCAACATTTCTTTAGTTCAACTCCATGTGTGAGTTGGGCCAATTTTGTTTTGGATGGTCAATTTTATCCATTTTTGCACTACTATGAGGGGTAATTGTCATGAATGGGGTTCATAATAATGCTTCCTGCACACTTAGCCTGACACAGAAACTCCTCTGGGATCCCTTGCAATGATCTTATAATGTAGATTTTCTATAACCTGGGGAAAACCATAGCATCTTTTGGGACCACAAAAGGTGATACATTGGATATCCACAGATCGGGAGGCAAGACAACTAATTATGTAGCTGCTGTGCAAACCCTGAGGAGAGCTTGTGCTGATTATCTAAAGCCACTTATAGCAACATAACCTCTTGGGCCAAATGTAAAAGGTTATCATGAAATCTTGCTTCAATAATTAATGAGGTGTGGAAAATTGCCAGAGAGCAGGATCACTTTCTATAATTCTCAAAGGAACCAGTGATATTTGGTAACCTTTTGTTGAGATTTGTTTTTGGGTTTCTTCAAGTTCTTTTGCATCAGTCTCACCTTAAATACATCCCAGTGCTAAATATACACCTTAAACACTTGATGGGAGCACTTGTGAACTAGTGATTGGGATAAAATAAAATACAAAAGACCCAGTATCAATATATCATCTGATTTTAACGTGCCATGATTGAACAACAAAGAATTTATTAGCCATTGCTAATCATTGGCATCACAGACTTAGAAAATTATATACAAAACCCATCAATAATAATTGTTTACAATGAGAAGCTGAACAAGCACCGATCTATGAACTAGAGGACAAGATAAGGAAGCTGCATATACAATCCAAGAAGAAAAATGACAGAAACCAGAGGATAATAAGCAATAGGCTGAGTGAGATATACTAATTTGCTTAGTTATCAAAACCACACTCTAAAGTAAACAATGGTCGAGAAACTAAGCTCCATGACAAAGACACATGCACCCAGGATTTATGGAAAATCAACTCAACTCAACTCAACTCATCTAAGCCTTTTTCCAACTACATGGGGTCGGCTACATGAATCTGCTTCCTCTACTCTATTCAGGACTAAGTCAACATCATCCTCGCCCTTCGCATAGTTTGATTTAGTAGATTCATGTTTTAAGGGATCTAACGGAGTTTTACGCTAGCACCCAAGATTTATGAAAAAAAAAAACCAAAAAAGAATATAAGCAACTTATCAATTTAGGCATAAAATAGCAATGTGAAATGCTCCCATTATTTCATAACCATAAAGCATCAAATTTGTCAGGAAATAATTAGGGGATAAAAAAAGGTGAAAATCAATCAAGTGTATCCTATTGGAAAAATTGCAAAAAAAATATGGGAACTTGAGCTACAACTTCTTCCAGATGACAACCTCACCTTCGTGGCAGATCGAGCAATTGCCTGAACAACCGTATCCTTGCCAAGAAAATGCACAGCATCTTCCATCATCTGGCCATGACATGTATATTAGCTGGTTTAGACAAACTAAATGATAAAAAAAATAAAAAAGCAAATTAACAAAAATCTGAGTATAACATATTCACATCATATCATTAGCGACAAGCATACACCAACCTTAAGCGTTAGACAAGGGCGAGAAACAGCAAAACCAAAGGCAACAACAAGAGTGATTGCCGATACAGCAGCACCAGCAAAAGGTGGGTATATTTTCAAACTGGCAATGACGCCCCACCCCTCAATTGCCAAAGCAATTCCATACAGAACAAGAAAAGCATGACTGCCAAAGAATGAGTTGGTGAGCATCAGAGATAACCAACAGAAGGGATAAAAGAAAACCTGGCTGAAACAACAGCACAGAATTAAGGTGTCAGACCTACCTAACATTCTTTGCACAATCTGCATGAGCATCATAAACATACACTGGTAATACCCTCGGAGAATATACAACAATGGGGGGTGAAAGAAGCACCTGAGAAGAACAGATTTTTGTGTCACAGAAAAAAACTAGAAAGCTTTAACCTTACAAACACATTTAAAAAAAAAAACTCAAAACAGATTTTTAAACAGAATAATCTAACTCAAAGTATTTAACTAGTAGTATGATACTAAACAGAACACAAGAGATTCATTGTAGCTTCTCAATAATTAGAGTAGCTTACAGTCAATGCCCTTCCTGCAAGAAGAAAAAGAAATGCAAAGTATCCAACTGATACACCAACAAATGGTTTGCCTGCAACCAAAATATATTTAAACATTTATTAGACATTAGACAAGTATAGTTCAAAACTTAAGCAAAAGGATCAAGTAAACAAGCATGGAATGTAAAACTTTTGCTCACCTTCAAAGAGCCCAACTAGAAATGCAGCCAAAGCCAAAAGAAAAGCCAGAAAGCAAACGAAGAACATTTGAGTTCTTGTCAAATAGAAATTGTTTGAAGCCCAATAGTGGGTAACACCAATTGCAAGAACAACAAGAAGGATAACCAATAGAAATGCAACGCCAACCTGTCAAGTATCAACAGATAACACAGATTAGAATGAGAAGACGAACTATAATGAGAGAGAGAGAGAGAGAGAGAGAGAGAGAGAGAAGGAGAGAGAGATCATTCTTATAGTCAAGCACAAATTTCAAACACTCACTGTCCAAGGCCTGATCACTACTATGATGGCTGATATTGCCCCAAGCAATAGCAAAATCCCAATGCCAACAAAGACATAGAATCCACGAGAAAGTTTCCAGTCATCATCTTTCCTGCAAATATTTTTCCATGACAACAGATAATAGTGATACCCCAGACAAAACAACAAAAGCTGTACATGCTAATCCAAGTTAGACTGGCTATGATGCTTACCATTTATATAAACCAGTAAAAAGAGAAAAAACAGCAGGAATGCAAACCAAGGGAAGCAAAGCAGCAAGAAAGTCAGCCTTCATTGGGATTCTCTCCTCTCGAGAATTCACCACCCCCCAATATGATGCACCACAAAATGTAACCAGAACAACTGCAGCAAAGGAGAGCAGAACATTTGAGGAAGTTATTTTACTATGATATTTCATGAACAAATTAGCTACCTCTTGCAAACTGGGCTAGAACAACATCCATCCATAAATAAACCTTACAGCAACAATGTCAGCACAAGTACAACTTACTGGCAAAAAGGCCAACACAGATAGCAGATGATAATGAGAACCGATATGTGGCAAACCATGCCACAATAGGTAATACAGCAGTAAATAGTAAAGCAATTGCTGAAGTTAGTGCCCAGCCAATATACATAGATGTTGCATAAGGAGAGTACGAGCTTTTCTGATCTCCACTCCATCCCTTGTAGCCTAAATCATCTAAAGGCTTTGCAGATACTATTGCACCAAGAGCCAAAACTGATCCAGCGAACATTAATATGCTGACAGCAATGAGAATACGCTGAAAAAGGAAAAAAGAAAGATACCAATAATGACACATCAACACACAGATATCATGGATAGGTAAAGGATACACTAATTTTGTAAATCATTTAAAAGCAAAAACTTTGAATTTAATTCATCTGAAAATCAACTAATGAACCAGAATTGCCCATCCACTTAGAATAATAAAAGAAGAAAGAAACCAGTTTATCATAATATGTACTGCAAATAATAAATATGGCCTCACATCTATACATCTTTAACAACAAACTACCAATAATAGATGTTACTTTAGGCCAATGTGTACAAGAGATAGCTCATTGTATAACATGGTCCACAAGCATAATCCATATTTCTTGAATTCAATGACAGATTAACAATGCTTTTGTAAAATTGAGATTCAGCTACAACCAAGGAAAGAGGAAAAGCATTTACTTGCAATGAGGAAAAAAAAAACAATAAAACCATATAGCTCAGATTGAACTAATGCGCATGCTGCGGAATAACAGTTGAAGCATGCAAATATGCAATTATTGATAGAATGACAGTTAACACTACATCGCCAGTAAATTGTGTCCAACTAAACAATCTCAAAAGCAATTTCAGAATGACATAGAGGTCTTGGTCACAAATGACAGCAGAAGCAGGAGTGATCCATCAATGGCAGTGCCAAGTATGTGATTCTGCAGGCAAGTTTGATGCCCATATGGCTAAACAGGCATATCCACCCCCTGTTTTTTAGTTGTGCATGCGTGTCTGTTTGAGAAAGAAGACTGGTTTATGTCACAGCAAAAATCAATGCTAATGCAATTATGCAGGCATATCATTATTGATTAACGGGGAATAATAGTACATAGGATATAAAGTTTGAAAAGTTACAATTCTGACCTCTTTCTTTCCTGGAGCTTGTTGAGCATTTCCACGACTCTCAAACCCTCCTTGTGAAACCCAGAAACGATGGCCATTTTGAA
Organism: Calamus simplicifolius; assembly: GCA_900491605.1. Taxonomy (NCBI): domain Eukaryota; kingdom Viridiplantae; phylum Streptophyta; class Magnoliopsida; order Arecales; family Arecaceae; genus Calamus; species Calamus simplicifolius. The sequence goes on from UESW01004715.1 coordinate 1,121,353, forward strand.
TCCATATTGGAATGGAAACAGAAAGGCATGCCACCATTAGTGGGATGGTCAAAGCCAAGCCCAGTATAACAGATGACTTGCTGCACAATCATATGCAGAAGTAAATGACATACCAAAAGTGCAACATAAGTTAAGCAAGCATGAAATCAAAAGGCAAACAAAAAACCAATAGAAAAATTATAATGCACATAACATAGGTTCAAACATAATGTCTATGTCGGTGGTAGAAAGACAAATGCACAAACAAAATCATCAAACAAAGAAACATAAGATTTCAGTGACTGCATTAGATTTATATAAACAACATCGTAAGGGTTAGAAATTCAGCATTATGAACTTAATGAACACAATCAAATGCAAGCAAACATTCCATACAAAACCAAGCTTTACATTAAACTCCCAAGTGGTTATTACTAAATTAATGAGATGCCAGTAAATCCAACTGATCAAGCAAATTAAAATAACTTCTTCAATCATTATTTGTATGTAAACACTCAAAAAAAAAAAGTTCCCGAACACAGAAAGAACCCCTGGAGTAAAAAAATTGAGGGGGAAAAAGAGCACAACTACCCAAGCAAACATGAAAGAAAGGCTATAAATATCACTACCCAACCCCCACACAAAAAATAAATAAGTAACAAAGACAAACTGCAGCTCCAACTGCAGATGTATTCATAGCATCAGCATGAGAATCAACCATTAATCAGGTTGGCCAACTACTAGCACAACCTTGCAGCAGTAGTTTTAAATTCTATGTTGGTCGGCACCTCCAAACCATGTGCACTGGTATATAAATATGGAATGGATATATTAGTAGTAGAACATAAATATAATAATCAATAGAGATGAAGTTTGTTTCATATTACATGTTACATACAGCCATATGATGGTGTAGACTCCTTATGCTTGTACATGATTTCGCATTATTCTTCATTCATCTACACTACACATTCTTTACTTGATGATAACACAAATTGAAAGGCGATGGTGATTCTAATAAATATTGGATAAGCAGATACAACCTTGGCAATGACACTTCAGTATTAGAAGTTGAGTAACTACTCAATGTGCTCATGTCAGCCTAAAGCTACAAACTTGGCAACCTCGTAATACATCAGGAACAGACTAGCAACATGTCATGCCAACAGTTTAAGGCAAACCAAAAAAACATGAATAATCGTAAAGATTATGTACTTAATATTCGTCTAGTAGCGTTAAGGACTGGATTTACACTTGTTTTCTAAATAAGACAGGTGAATTTATCAGACTAATTAAGGTTTTAAATCTTGTGTGATGCAGCTGCCCTAGTTTTTTCATGAAATGGGATGCACCACCGTCCCAACCTATCCCAATACTTGGGAAAAGGGATGTCCAAAGCCGTGTCAGTTGGAACATTTGAACGATAGTGAAACGGTCTTGTCCCAACGCTTTGGACAACCCCCCATCCCCCTGCTGAATTTAAAACCATGCCTAAAATCACTCTTAAATGGCTTAGTTGTAACTATCTGAGGGTTATGTTTACAGAAAAGAAAAATGGGAGCATTTAAAAATACCCCAGCTGTTCCTTCTTGAGGACGAAGGGGAGAAATTTTAGTTTGTCAATTCACCAACAACAGTAGAGCTGCAGGAAAACACAGAAGTATCATATATAATTTAATTTAATGAATATTATCACTGATGGAGTTCTACATTTTTTTTGGCGAACAACAGGTTAAAAGTTCAGGCTACATCACACCCTTTCAAACCCTATAGTTTTGTTTCAAATTAAAGGGCATTTTCTTTTATATATATATATATATATATATATATATATATATATATATATATAACACCTTGACTCATTCACATATTCCTAAGCCAAAGGAACAAATAGTAAAGTGGATTCTTCCTAATTGAGTTAACCCCGAAACTTTTGGCACCAGCAATTCTAATGTCACTTGCTATAGGTCTGGAATCCTGACCGTTAGCTTGGAACGATAATTCAAGTTGACCTGCTGAGCGCAAAATGCTCCAACACATGCAGTGGGAAGCTTGGATGGTGTTCCAGAAAGGGAATAAATCACATAGATCCTAAGGGTTGTATAAGACTTATCAACATTGGTTTTATATCCTGGTTTAGAGAAAAAGTCATTGCAAGATTGACTCGGGCCATGCCTTGTGTTTTATCATACCTTCCTAACGGAACATTAAATAAGTGGATAATCATAATCATTTGCAAGCACAAGCAGGACATAGCTCATAGAGTTAAAAGCATAATTGCAACAATGCTGCATCAATTCACAAGTAACACAATCATCAGATAGCATTAAAAGATCCCAGTGCAAATGATATATTGCAAACAAGCATTCACTTTACTTGCAACCAGTGCATTTAATGCATAATGAGGTTAACTGTAAGGCCTATGGGGAAAAAAAGGATTAATAGAGGTCTGTGATGAGAAGAAATATACATACCTTAAGAAAGAGAGAAGGAGACCAACACAAGTACTCAAAAGCCAAGCAATAAAACCATACTGCAGATATAAAACCAAGTCAGAAACAAGACGACAAATAACAGAATGAAAAAGCAGGCAACTGTAGAAATATGCATTTATTTAATTCCGCAAAGTCAAAGCAGGAATAGAGGAAACAAATGTTCAGCGGGAGAGCTAGGACAAGATACATTGTAAAAAGATTTATGACTGAAGAGAGCCATGCAGAAAATAATTAATCTAGTTCATTTCTTGACATTATGGCACCCATGCCAATTCTGGTTTGAACTTATAATGGCTATCACTAAATTCAGCAAGTTGACTTGACAGTCCCAAGTCAACTATGTGGGCAATTGAAATGAACTTTATGGGTAGCCCTAAGACACAAAAAATATTAAAAATTAAAAATAAAATTAAAACTATAGTGTCAGCAAAATTCAGCTAAACATTCCGTGTAGGGCATGTCATCAAAAACAAGCGAATACACAATTAAGATAATATGAAGTCCACAATGTGTTGATTTATATTGAAGTGCAAAAAACATTTTTCATCAATATAGAGCTATCCAAAATGGTTTATATGAGCAAAATTAAGATACTTCAGGTTCTGTGTATCTTCAAAGCAATTGCATGAAGTTGTATATCTCCTTATGATAATGTGTGCCAAGCCTAGAAATGATGAAAAGATTTATACTCAACTCAACTCATCTAAGCCTTTTCCTAACTATATGGGGTCGGCTACATGAGTCTGCTTTCTCCATTCTGCTCTATTCAGGACTAAGTCGACATTCAAATTACAAATAGTTATATCTTTTTTTAATTATTTTTGTCAATGTTAGTTTAGGTCTACCTCTACCTTTACCTCTACCTCTATCCTTACCATGGATTGTTAAAAGATCATTCTTTCTAACCGGAGCATCTAAAGGTTTTCATTGCATATGTCCAAACCACCGTAATCAATTTTCTCTCATTTTATCTTTAATTGGGGCTACGCTTATCATTTCTCTTATATGTTTATTTCTAATTCTATCTTTTAAAGTTTTATCACATATCCAGATGAAAATATTTATATCATACATAATTATTGGCTATTCCAATTCTCAGCCATGCTAGTTTGTTCTCAACTCCAAGTGGTTGGTAGAAGTAGGAATTAGAAAATGATAAAAAGATTTGGTTTATCAGTAGCAATTCTGGCAACTAATGCACTTGCACTATCTGTAACAACTGAGCAGACTATTTAGGCATTTATGCTTGTCCCCTCTTACACAATCTAGAGTGAATTCCATAAATGATGCCAGGATCACCATTGTAGTTGATACTCTTATCAAATAGTTTGTTTCTTATTGACTTCAATATGCAAGCTTTAAATTTCCCCAATATTTGGTAGTAAAATTCTATAAATGGTTGACCCTTTGGTTAGGCTAAAATTTGATCCACATGAAGGTGTTCTGTGGAAACTTTTATTCTCTTGTAAATTATAATAAATGAGGAATATCACCAATTAAGGTGCTCTCTTTTGCAAAAGAGGGAGGCCAACAAGATAGTATATTCAGTTCCCTTATGGGAGGTGTTTTGGTCCATACTTGATTCACTCTCTCAGACAAAATTTTCCTATTGGCATTGCTCAATACAACTGAAATGCATACCGATACCCAAGGTTTTAAATCCCATAGGATGAAGCCATCCTGATTTTTTCATAGAAAGGGGTGTGCCGCTATTTCTGCTCTGTTCCAAAACTTGGGATGGAGAATGTTCAAAGATGCACCAATTAAGATGCTGGAATGAAGACAAGACGGTCCCATCTCGACGCTAAGGACCGTAACCTGTCCTATTGTTTCATAGGACGTCCCACCAGGTTTGAAACTATGCTAATACCAACTTTATGAGAAACAACCACCTCACCAAAATTAAGAGTCGTAACACTTAAATTTGGAAATTGTTTTAAATTTCTTATTCTTTAGCAAAGAATTGTGCAGTCTCAAAGAATAATGAGGCATGCAACTAAATCCCATATGCAACTTCAGCATAGTTCTTGGGTTTTTTTTCTTTTCTGTCATTAGTTATTATAGCATTTAGCAAAAGGATATTGACATGCATAATGCTTTCAAAAAATTATAACTAAAAATTAGAGGTCAGAAACCATATCAAAAACACATTTCTTTACATTATGAAATAAAAAAGAATGAGGATATAACTAGCATGTTGATACTGCTTGGAAAAACAGAATAATGAAATGATCATGGCAGCATTCAGAAGTTCGAAGCAATAGGAATGTTTATATATTATTTATACGAAGAGATGAAGACTTGTCAATTTAGCATCTGCATAATTTTAAGAAGGCTAGAGGAAATAAACTTAAAAATATAGACATAGCAAGTAAGAAAACAATGCGATTACATCATATATAGTGTCATACACTTCACTGTCAATAAAGGGCAGATGATCACATTTCCCACAAAATATTTAAGTATAATGCAATCTGAAACGTTCACATGAATAATTAGTTTAACAAATATAAATATGCCGGATATTCAAGATGTGCCAGGTGTTTGCCTTCACAAATAAGTTCACATTTCACTATTTTTTTCTTTTTCTTATAATGAGTTAGCAATTTCAGTTCAATGGCCATAAGGATTCATGTGTTCGCATCAACCAGCAAAGTTAGCTTATCCAAATGCACAGTCCTGACTAGAAAATAGCAACAAAGTATTACTCCAGCAGGAATTTAACTCAAAATACAAACAAAAAACACACCAAATGCTGGCACGAGAAGTTGATCTGCCTGTCAATTCCAGCATACCATGTTATCAGGAAAAAAGAAAAACAACATTATACAAACAAAAACACACCAAATGCCAGCCTGAAAAGTTGATCTGCCTGCTAATTCCAGCATATCATGTTATTAGGAAAAAAGAAAAACTACATTAATACAAACCAAAAAACACACCAAATGCCAGCATGAAAAGTTAATGTCTGCTAATTCCAGCATATCGTGTTATCAGTGAAAAAGAAACAACATTTCTAATATCAAATGGACCAATTTCCACATGAAATAGGATCTGAAATAAAAAAAACAAGCCACTCAATTCACCTTGCGGGGTCTGGAAGTCATGGCCATTTCTTCTGCACGAAGAGACCAGAGAAATGCCATAATGGAACAGACAACAGGGGACAGAAGAAGAACAGAGAAACCAAATTGAAACTGCAGATCAAAGTAAAAATCAATATTTAATAAGAATTCTAGTCCACAATAAAGTCAAAAGTTTGGGGGGGGGGGGGGGGGGAACAAAAACACATTTTTTGTTCCAGGGACCAAAGGATCTCTTTACCTGCTCATGTGTAGCATTTATAACTTTAACAGGCTTTGGACGACAAATTGCCACAATTACTGTTTCTATGATGAAGGCAAAAGTAAGAAGGAACCAGGCACGCTCTGGGGTACCAGCGATTTGGTATAATATAAGCCTAGAAAGGTCAAGCCATTTTCCCAAACCCCGGCGCCTAAGTTCTTCTGATAAAGATATTTGATTCGGGACAGTAGTATCCATTCTATCTGAATCAGTCACAGCAACATCTGTAGCCTCTTGATGATCTCTATCTGCATCTAAACTACTTCTCTGCAATAATGCTAAAATCCTAGGATCCAAGCCCTTCTCCTTCAACATGAAAGCAAAATTTGGATCCAGACCTTTATCTTGAAGCAGACTAATCAACTCATGATCTCCTTGTCCTGCTTTCCTCTTCAACATAGATGTGATCCTCGGATCATTTAGTCTGTCCTGGAAAGCCAAAGCTAAATTCAAATCCAATGCTTGCTGATTTGTTGAAGTAGCAACCGATCTGCTTGATTCACAGCCTTGGCTCTCCAATCCACTGCTAGAGCAAACAACAAGTGAATTGTTGTGATCAAAATGTCTATCAGCAGATGTTGTGACCACTTCTGAATCCTGAATAACAGAATGGCATGAATTGCTACGTAATGCTAAACTTGCACTGCCACTGTCTGCATTCTTGTCACAACTTACACCTTCTTGGCAGCTATAGGAGCGGCCAAGAAGCAAACTATTCCAAATACTACCATCGCTAACGCAATGTGAGTTACTTCTGCAGATAGCCTCAGTAGCATTACCATGTTGACCTGCTTCAACACTGCTGCTACTACGTTTCACACTAGATCCACAACCTTCAGAAGAGCTTGAAGAACTACTTTGTCCTTTCCGCCTGAATCCTTCTCGCAGACGTATTACAGTGCTTCTCAATGCATCTCTTCTAGCAACCAAGGGGTTTGAGACAGATAGACGGCGAGAAACAGCAGCAGCCAACAACACTGATGCCACAAAAGCATAACTTATGCAATGTCCCAAGTACCTAAAAGATGAAATTGTTTCGTGAGATAACAGGATCAAAAAATTGTTGCGCACAACCAAATATGATAAATAAGAACATGAATATTAATGTATACCAGTAATGCACTCCAAAGCAGATAAGAAAAATCCTGGACATTCCAGCAACAAACAATGCCACCACTCGACTTTTGAGTAGCTCAAATCCAAACAAGCATACTCCCATATTCCAGTCTGGGACAAGGGAAACAGAAAAGCAGGTTCAAAAAAGAAATTCATGGTAGCAATATTTTATATAAGGTGACAAAAGAAAAGATTACCTAGAACAATTACAGCAACTGAAGTTATTGCCCCCAACCAATGTGCTTCTTTAGCTGTCAATCCATATAAGACAGAATATGCAAGAAGTACAAGTAGCGAACCAACATAGAGGAGTCCTAGATGCAAAGCCCTATAGTAAAAATACAAGATCAGGATGGCAAAAAAATACAAAAGAAAAAGATGGGGAAACAACCAACATAGCAGAATACACTGAAAAGTTCGATGATAAAACCAGAGTTCCATGCTCGCTTATATTACATTCATCTCTTCATAAACAAAACAACATGAATGAGAAGAGTTACGTATAACTTGGACTTGCCTACTGGATTTTCGCATGTACAACTCATTTGGATCTGGTGGTTCAGGTAAGCAAGCAACAGGTCCCACTTCAATACAATCAGAATATGCAAACTTGTACGACCTTCGCACATATTCATCCACATTGAATCCAGTTCCTAATGAATAAGCATTTAATAAAAACATTAGGCAATACCTGTGTCAAGACTACTAATATTTTTATGTACAAAAAGGAAGAAAGTCAAGGATCACACAGAACAACAAAGGATAATAATTACCATTGAAGACCATTCTGCAGATGAATAACATGTTGATTGCCAGAGCTATAGCAGATACACCAAAGAAGAATCCAGATGGTGAATATCGCTCGGAGGCACTTGCACCAACTGTGACATAGACAGCACAAAGTTCGTATGCACAGAGTAGAGCTACGGCTAGGAGAAGAAGATAAGCAACCGCCCCTGAAAGAGATCAAAAGGTTTGACAGGCATTAGATAATATGTGCTTATCTAAACTTTTTTTTTTTTTTTGTGTATCCACAAGTCAAGCATACCTTTTCATGGAACAAAATTTACATATGGATAAAATGCAACAATAGCATGATCATTTATGGAAGGTCAACCAATTTAATGTTATGCACCAGCACAGCATAAGGCCAATCAACAAGGTGTGAAAAGAAGAAGAAAAGGAGCATCTTCATTATTAAAAGAGATCCCAAGCCTCAACAATAAGCTCAACATTCAAGCCATCATCAACATATTTATAACGCTTTATTAAATGTCTCTAGAATAAATCATGTCCAAGACATCTTATCTTAGACATGACCACCATAGACAAGATCTTGTGAAGGACAAGTATCAAGCTAATAAGCTTTAAAAATGATCTTATGAAGGACAATTATCAAGCTAATAAGCTTTAAAAATTTATCTTACAGGGCCTGCTATTAGATTTGAGCTGAATGAAGGCAGAACCTTCCTAATGAACACTAAGTTTTGTATTCCATGTGGTATCTTAGGGACATATGCTGTGAGCAAGTAGTACATAAAATATAGCTGATTATACAACCATGGGCATAATTAAAACATTTACTAGTAAAAATGTCTCTCTCTTCAGCTTGATAATACTTCATACAAACATTATCATCCTGATTTTATGATTAAAAACCCAATTGTACAGATATAAAGTTTCATCTATTTATACCTTTTCCTATTAAAATTAGCATATAGCATTATAGTCCATGGGTATAGTGTGTAGATGATATAGCGGCAATCACATGTGCACAGTCTAAAATCAAGCATGTCACTTCATGTCTTGGCACTGTCTTCATATAAACAACAAACACCCATCCATAGTCATTCAATTTATCCAGTAGTTAATATAATGGCATCCATAGAATGTTAAAAGTTAGCATTCCATTTGAACCACATTAAGCATAATGCAGCAAGATGAGAAAATAAAAGTGTAGATAATATAAAAGAATCAAGTAAACAGAATAAGCACCACTGAATAAATTAAAATAATAATAATAATATATAACTCCCAAAGCTGAAGAAGAAATCACATCACTGAAGAAGCAGGGAGCATGAATATTTACCCTAAGTAATTTTTTAGTTAAAATGGAAGAAAAAATGTACAAAAGAAGAAAATTTTAAATGCATCATTCAAGAGAAAGTAGAGATATACATACTTGAGCTTTGCCATTGTGTCCTCCACCAAAGCATTATAGAATAGAAGGCCAACAAAAGAGCTGTGCCAGCCATTATTACAGCCAATCCAATTATATTCCGACTCAAAAGTGCAATAAGCATACTTCCCCATGCTATTACCACTGCAATGGGAGAAAGCACGATCATCCATGCAAACAGAGATAGAGAACCGCAGATTGCACTTAGTTGCGGCCCTTGGATAATTTCTGGCCATTTTCTTGCGTATATCCAACTGAGGATTAAAGAAATTTCATTATAAAAAATATAAATGGACAAAATTAAGTTTGACAAGCAATAGCTGCAGCCTGTCTACCATGAAACTATCATATACATGATGTAAGGGCTGAAAACTGACAAGAACCACCCTAAAGTCTGAGTTGATTTTGTCTAAAAGACAAAGCCAAACATTAATTTAAATCTCACACATTTCACAGACGCACAGATAAATAATGTTTAGCAGAACTATCAGTTTGCACATTAAGTTAATAATTTAAAGGATATATAACTACCAAGGCATGCATATGGAAGCATAGTTATGATAAAGATGACAAACAACATTTTGACTTAGCCTAAAGCATCAATTTGGGTTTCACTTTAAGAATCAATTTATGACTCAACAAGTTTTCAGTACATTGCACCCACCTATAAAGCTGGGATCAACCCAATGCAAATTGGCCAAAAATTCTTAACCAAGGTACTTACAAGCAAGAGTAGCGCCTCCAAAATAATAAGATAACCAGTCAGCAAGTAGGGAATCTACCTAATTAGTTTTAAATTAATCTGACTAATGCACCCTGGAAGCAGCCCTATAGGACCCTTTTGACATGGAGTCCAGGAACACTGGATATAACGTGAGGTCCTTGTTTTAACTGAAATGTAAAATTAAGTTTAAGAAATGACAAAAAGATATGCGATAGTAATATTATATACATAAAATAATCAGTAAACCCTGACTGTCTAAAATTATATTACTTGTTCCAAAAAAATGTTGGCTTTATTCATCGTATTCCAGATGAACAATATTGGAAAAAATAGATATAATTCAACTATTTACAAAGCAACTATTCTAGATACAAAAATAAGGACCTTAAATAGAAGATGTTAGATTCTGAATTGACCATCTTGACATCCTAAGGTCTACCCAAAAGTTGTTGGAAAAAATCATCATCGTCATCCTTCAAATGATGAAACTACGTCTGGAATAAATGCTAAATTAGAGATTTGAAGAAAGCCTTTAGAATCTAAGAGTTTCAAGATTAGTATAACTAAAATTGAATACATGAGATGTGATTTTAGTGAAAGTAGAAATGCAAATGAATAGACAATAAAGATTTCAAACTAAGAGATACAAAGAAGTGAAAATTTTAGGTTTTGAAATCAATTATCCAGCAAAAAGGTGAAATAGGTCAAGATGTGAATTATAGAGTTAAAGCGGGATGGATTAAGCAGAGGAATACTTCGAAAGTATTGTATGATCGGCGCATCCCATTTAAATTGAAAGAAAAATTTTATAAACTACTATTAAGCCAGTAATGCTATATGGAACAAAGTGTTGGGCAATACTAAAACATTATGTGAATAAATTAAGTGTAACAAAAATGCGCATGTTAAGATGGATATGTGGTAAAGCTTTAAAAGATAAAATTAGAAATAAACATATACGAAAAATGATAAGAGTAGCCTCAATCGAAGATAAAATGAGAGAATCAATTATGTTAGTTTGGACATATACAACGAAGACCTTTAGATGCTCCAGTCAGAAAGAACAATCTTTTAACAATCCATGGTAATGATAGAGATAAAGGTAAACCTAAACTAACATGGACAGAAATAATTAAAAATATATATAACTATTTGTAATTTGAGTGTCGACTTAATCCTGAATAAAGCAGAGTAGAGGAAGCAGATTCATGTAGCCAACCACATGTAGTTGGGAAAAGGCTTAGTTGAGTTGAGTCATCCTTAAAATCATCATTTTATGATTCAAACCTAGAAAACCTACTTCAAAAAAATATATAAGCCTAAAAAGACATATGCATGTTTTTCTAGTATATGTGTTTAAGATTATGAAATCTATTCACCTGTTTTACGTCAACTCGACAAATTGTCTCTTTCATGCACTAAGAAGCACTGGAATATGGGTTTTCCCACGGTCAAGATGAAACATAGATAACTTTCAATATTGAATTTATTGTGAAAAAAAAGGAAATTTGTAAATACAACCCTCAATTGTCTTTAAATAAAATACTTACTTCTATCATGGTATAAAGAAACTGTTCCCTTGTTTATAGAGCCAGAGGCACATAAGATGAGCATAATCACGACATGAGTGGCAATAAAAGATTTCCTATAAGTAACTAAATTCCTCACGCCACTTTCCAACACTATTTTTCACAGCTAAACAACAAAGGATGGCAAAATAAGATCATCAAGCCTGCTAGAATATGCAATAACATGGTAGTTTATTGTCTTTATGGTAAGTTTGATAAGTTGCTCCTGCATTTTTAACTATGAATGCTGGACACTATATCTGCTCGTGCAGTAAATAAGTGGAGCTTGTAGACAGGGGATTCAGCCAATGATTTTAAAAAAAAAAAGATATAATAATGTATATCAAAAGTCATCCTTTAATAGATAGAATGCTTCTGCGTGATTACGATTTACACAACCTCGCCAAGTACTTCCCAAATTACAAGAATTCCATTCCAAGTGACCAATTTTTAGTAACTAAGAAGCCTTGAACTTTCACCTCTTTCCCATGATCTTTCACATCTCTATTTTTGTTTTGACAACAGCTTTCAAAGTTCAAAGAAAGCTTTCAGCTTTTGAAAAAGATGTCTCTTTCCCACTCTCTCTTGAAACTTTAAGGTAATAATAAAACACTCATGTTTTTAAGAAAGGTTTTAGGGGTTATCAGCTACTATGATATATCTCCATTTCTTTTCGGAACTTCCACATGGATAAATCAAGTCTTCTCTATACGTCTACCTTTTATCTTCACATCCACATCAATGTCAAATCTATTCTTAGTAGCCCCATCAGCGTTTTAAGGTTTGGCTCAGTTCATATGACTTTTTTTTCTAATTTTGGTAAGATGGTTCTTATGCTTTTATTTATCATTTGCTTTTTGTTTATGTTATCAAAAAACATTCATTTTGATGTGTAGACTCTTTTTGTTTTAGTAGTTTTATCTCAATCGGAAAGGATGACCTTGTAGATTAAATATTTTTCTATTGTATAGTGACCATTTTAAAATATTAGCCAGTTTTATTTGCAGCAGTGACTACAAGGATTTTCAAGGTTTCTTCCTGGCATATACAATGGACTTCTACACGATGACTTACCTTGTAGCTGTTCTATTAATGAGAATTGGGAAATAGCATGGGTTTACCTTTTATTTAATTTTTGTTGCATGCAGGCTAAAAGAATAATACAGATGCCTATATGCATAAGTATGTAAATAGACAATTTGCAAGAACAGATCTACGGTCATTATTTTATCCTTGCCATTATGATAGCTCATAAAAGAAATTTGGTAGTTATCCAAGAAAATTTCTGTCAAAGAATGCATCAGACAAATCACAACTAGTATTTCTATTATAGCAAACGCGCACAAACTTATAACGGGCCTTCGAAGTTAAAATCCTAGCTCTACCCCTGATTTAGCAAAATGAGGAAGCTCGTCATTGGAGTCCATAGAGTTAAAAATAAGATGCAAGTTTTTTTTTTGTATTTCTGCAGCGATATGTTAAATTCTTATCCTTGTTTTATTCTAAAGCATTCTACATAAAAGGACAATAGAATTAAAAGATAGTAAATCAATATCTTGAATAATGAAACGGAATGCTTGTTTGGTTAGAAAAAGTAATGTATAGGCAAGAATGTTTGTTGATTGGAAAAGGTGATATATAGGCCTTAAGTAATGAAAATTAGGCTTGTTGTAAATATGTTTTTTTTTTTTATTCAGTCATCCACTTTATAGTTAACTCACATTTCAATCTTCACATTTCATTCATCCATGATCTAAGTCACAATCCAATCAGAACAAGCCCCCTCCATGATTTGTGACTTGATCCCAATATTAACACTATTGACCCTATCATAAATCATTATTAATTGACCACTTGCCAGATGTAATTGTTATAATAGTAAGAGTATGGCTAGAGGCCTTTCTGAAGTGATCTGCAATACATACACGGCAACATCTGGCAAGATTGAGGGCATAGGGAACCATTAATGAGGGGCAATGCTAAAATTACATTGATGTGTGCAAGGAATGATTGTGAGAGAAAGCAGAATGACAACTCCTTGAAAACATAATGAAGAAATATATGAAGACCCAAAAGTTGGATAAGGACATGGATCTTAATCAGAGTAATGAATGGGAGGAAGTCATGAAGCCGACATCTAAAAATTGGGATATAGTTATAAATTCAGCAAGTGCCACAATCATCAGACAGCATGAAAATATTTATAGATGTAAATATCAAATATTTTTGTTTGCCTGCTGGCTACAAATTAAGTTACCAAAAACGATGGTATTTGTTCAAAATTATAAGCCTAGTTATTCATTTAACGCTCGACTAGAGTTGTAAATAATCTATAACCCCTACACATGACAATGCCATGGCAGAACAAAAATAACAGGGGAAGCTTGAATGAATGTATACAAACAATACCTGTATATCCTCCAAGGCCGCCAATTCACAGCCCAGAGGATCCAAACGCTGAGAGGACTTAGGACGGAGAAAAGAGCCCCGCAGACACTGCAAGCCAGAACGACCTGGTGATGCTCGTCCCGTTCCATGCCCCCTTGCCCCCGCCCGTTCTCAAATCAAACCATGGGAATAACAATAACAATCTGCGAGAAAGCAAGACAAACCAAAAAAGTTTCAACTTTTACAGAAACAGTGAACAAATGAAACCATCTAAAACCCCACAGTCCGCATATCGGCAACCCTGACTCTACTTAGCACCGTTTGCTCCGCGTACACAGAAATCCAAAGAAAGAAAAGTCTAAAAACTGTTATTTCCCCCAATTCAGAGCTCCCCAAAACCAGCATTTCCCCGAGAAAACCGTACCGAAGAATGGAAGAGACGGGACCAAGAAATTCGAAAAAATCGCCCTCCAGAAGCCCTACGAGAGGAGGACAAAGAAAAAGAAGCTCAGATGGCAAAGGGGGCATCCGAAATCTTGATCGGTCCCAGAAACCCTAGAATGGGGCTCAGAGCCAGAGCTGGATCAAGAGAAGGGAGGTGAGCTAACGAGTACAAGGGGCCGTACCTTTTTGCACTGGAGGCGCGATCCCTCTGATCGGAAACCCTAGAAATCGAGGCAGAAAAAGAGAGGGGGTTTCTCGCGGTGAGAAAGCCCTCGGAATTGAGAGAGAGAGAAAGAGAGAGAGGGGTCAGCCAGTGGGAAGACAAGGTGACGTTTGTCAACTTCTATGCTGAGGCACCGAGGAAAATAGAAGTAAAAGAAGGTTGTCTGGATTTGGCGACCGCTGATTAGTTTAAGACCCCCCCCCAAATTCCATGTTACGGTGTTCCTCCTCTACCCTTTAAGCTTTTAATCTTCCTCTCTACCAATCTTCCAACCTACTGTCGATATCCGTACAAGCGATGTACCATAAACGCTTAGATTAATAATATATACATACATACATACAAATAAGCACACATAAATAAATAAATATATATATATATATATATATCATATATGTACTGCTTTAATAAATATTTATTTAATAATAATTTTATATAACGGTAAGGACATGGCATGACAAAAACTTGGTCGTATTGTGTAATTAGTATGCTAGCTTTAAATATATATTAATGGATACAGAATATAAATTTTGGAGCTCTAGACTTCATGAAGGTGATCGTGCATGTTTCATAAAATTTATATGAGTAGTTATTATTTATCTTTTAAAATATTATATCAAAAATATAAAGAATCATAGAATGGTTATATATGGTCAATGAAGATGCTAAAGCAACAAAGAATGATAAATAAAATCAAAATTTTTAACTTCCTCGCTTTATTTTTTCTATGTATAGAATATATCATCCTATTTGATATTCTCGTTTTAGTTGTGATCATTGAGAGAGTAAAGTCACTATCCAAGAAAATGACCGTAATCCTGCTCAAGATGTCAAGAATGTTGGATTACTGTAATGATAGTGATGTGTACTGAAAGTTTTAAACTTTTTTCGCTATATTTGTCATTAAAAGGATAAGACTACTCTTAATAATAAAAAATAATAATCGCTCTTTCCTCTCATATTTTTATCATTAAAATATATTTTTCATATTTGGAATGCAAGTTTGGGATGATAAGGTTGTTAAATTTGATTGAATTTTTTTTTTTAACTTGATCAATTTGATGTTTGAGTTATAGATATTTAAGTTGAAGTCAAAGATCATCTTTTATAAATATTTGATAAGTTTTATATTTTTTTAAAATAATTTTACACTTTTTAAATTGAAATTTTAAAATTATAGGTTTTATATTCATATTATGCGAATAAATTTTAAGGTATTATATGTATTATATGCATGATGATCTTTCATTCTTATGGTATATCAAATATGGTAATCGTTAGTAATCTTTAATTATTAAAACATATCGTACCTAATGGAATGATATTGGTTCATTGATGATTCTATTATCAATGATTCTAAGAAAATTATAATGGTGATTAATCAAATGCCTCTTAAAATGAGAACAATGAGATCGAGAGAAACCAATTTATAACCTAGATAACAATGATCCTACCTTTATACCTTTCAAATTTAAAAGAGTTTTGACATTCTCTCTCAAATAGGGCCATCCTCTTACCATATCTTACCCAAAGTTCACAAAAAAAAAAAAAAATCTCAAACTCTTTTTCTTGCACTCACATTGTTAATACTCTTTCTCATCCATAGCAACTTTGTTGATGGCAACACCAATTTGTACCTCTAGGATGATGATGATGATGATGATGCTAATAGTCATTAGTTTTTCCTTCCTACACCACCGAAGAGATCCAATGGGAGGGCAGTGATCAAGATGAAGGAGATATGAATTCCAAAGGCTTAAGGAATGGATTTATTGCTAACATGAAAACAAGGAGAACTTGAGATGCCATTCATTCTAAACTAGCTAGGGGTGAGATATGGTGAGGAATGGCCATGTTTGAGAGAGATAAGGTTGGAAATTTTTAACTCCAAAGTCTTGAGCAGATGACATCATTCTTAAGTTGCGTTTGGTAGCCGATATTCTATTCAGATTATTGATAATTTAAATTAGGCCTACCAAATAACTATGTTTAATATATATTTTAATGATAATATATCTTGCAGTGATAATTTGGATTATTTCTCACGAGGCAATCCAGATTACCTCAAAAGAAGATGGTTATCCACATTATCAAATATATTATAATCTAATTTTTTTTGACAAAATTGTGCCAGCCCTCTTCTCTTTTATGAAAACAAAATCATCCCCTTCTCTTCTATAAAAACAAAATTATCCCTTTTGATTCGCTCATCCTTTCATAGTCCCTACCCTCGCCGATAAGCTGTCATCCCATCACTTCCAAAAAGATCGCCACCATTTTAGTCATCACCGATAATCGATATGATCTTTTTTATATAAAATCTATTTTTTAATAGATTTGATTTATGAGTATTGTGATGCCCCTCCCAATAGTCCCACATCAGGAGATTGGGAGTTGGTTGTATGGTTTATAACTAGTTAAGAAAGATGGACAAGTATCAATTGGATTCCTTTTGAGCTGTGGTAGCCAAGTTGATGTGAACTTTGTCCATCTTACTTTCTTGTAACGAAATGGATTCGTGGGTGCTGCGGGCCCAAGGCTCGGGTCATTACAAGTATTTTAAAATTTTGATGTTATATGATTTGTCATACCAAACATAATAATCAATATTAATATTGTAACATTAACTGTGTATACCAAACATAGTAATCAACATTATTGATAATCTATTATAATCTATTTTGTAGACAATTCATATTATCATTCAAGATTGTCTAGTGATGCACCAAACACAACCTTAAAGAATGAAAACTCTATCATTGCTTTCAACCTAAAAATTATGTGATAGCTTATTGAGTGCAACAAAAACTTGAGTCTTAATGCATGCCAAATAATTCCTTTCCCTTATGCTTGATATTATACAAATTTTCATGCTAAAGATTAAGTATCATAGATGGAGAGAAATTTAGCTAAATAATCGGTAAGTATTAGCTTAGATTTAGGCACTTGAATGTGGATTTACCTATGAAAAGTGAACAGGAAGAGGGGGATGCATTAGTGCATGCATGCATCAAAGAGAATTTAGACATATTTATTTTAGTCAAATATCATTTTATGATAATTAAATAAATAATATTAGACTAGCATGCTTAAGAGTGGAAAATTAATTCTATGACAATGTGGCTATAATGTTCATGTAAAGTTTTATTTGCAGCCAAGTGGCATTGGTCTTATGGAAAGTATTAGATTTGCAGCATGTTAAAAAATATTTAACATTCATTTACCTTTTAAGTGGAAAAAAATTGATAATGTGATATATCAATATCCTAAAGTGCTTTAAAAAAGTCAATGTTTTCTTTTCTATTGTTAGGAGGAAATAAAAATTATTATCCTCTAGCTTTTTAAGAAAGTCAAAAGGTTTAATGGATTAAAGAGATCTTATGATTGGATGCCAGGGTGGCCAATCAAAAGAGCGGCCAACTTACTTATCAACATAAATTTAAATAATAAAATAAATTATTATAAATATAAAAATTATAATCTTTTTAAGAAAAACTAAAAGAGAAGATGATAGAATTTTTAAAAAAACACTTGAAAGGCATCATTTTTACATACGCGAGTTACATGCTACCTAAATAACATGGCCTAATATTAATGATGCCAACTAAACATCAAAATATGGATATATCTTTTAAAATTTTAAAAATAATTACTAATTATCATTATATAATCTACGAGCTAGTGCCATATATGAATCATGATACTATCAAGGGGGTATATAAACTTCACCCTATTTTTATAACATTAATAATAAAAGGATAAAGAAGGGAACAAGTAAAAGGTTCAAAAAAACCTATGAAATGAGAAGGTACATGATTTAAGTCATCTTTTGTAGAAGTCTAATATAATTATTTAACATACTAACCAACCTATATATTCTATTTTAGCATAAACATTGATGAAGGTGAATGTTTTTCATGATTCACAATGAGTTAGGAGTGTGTATTAAAAAAGAAAGCATATTTTGCTTGCTAATTTTTGGTACATAGAAAGAAAAATACTATTATTTTTAAATTACTTAATATACCATGTAATCATACCTAAATTTAAAATCATATGCATGTTTGGTGTAAAATGAATTTATTACTAATGCATAATCCAAAAAGAAGAAATAAAGTATAAAATTAATTTATATTAAATCTATGCGATGTATAAAAGAAATAATTTTGAAATAAAGAAATATTAAATTTGAGATAAAATATTTTTTCATCTATTTTTTTTGAAAGAAATTTTATCAAAATTAGGTAAAAATCAAACTTGAATATATTAATACTGAACTTCAGCAGCTTTATGCACACTAGTTGAACTTCTTATTAATGGAGAGTTGGTTGGATTGAAAAGAATATTATTGATAATGTTAAAAAAATAATGATATTTCAATCAAAAAATTTGACAATCATGCCCTAATTAATAGGACAATCATTTTATCTTATATTATAGATAAATAATTAAATATTTTTATATCATTTTTTTTGAGAAAGATGTATTGATTAGTGTGCTGCCAACATAGACAAATAATTACATATTTTTATATCATTTTTTGAAAGTTGTACTAATTAGTAGGTCACCAAACATCTAATCTGGGACATTTCTCCTGTCCTATTATTGATGATAAAATCAAATTTTGTGGAACATTAAAGGAATTTTAACTCAGAATTCTAACTCAAAACCATGCAAATATATGGAGAAATCATCATGCCTTTTCCTTTAAAAAAAAAAAAAAAAAAAAAGGAGCAGAAGAGAACTAAGATTCCACCAACTTCACCTTTTAACATAATATTTTGTGTCATTGCCTTCCACCAACGGCCCTATTCTGAAGGTAAACTTATATGATTTAACTGCATGACTACCATGTCAGCCAAGGGGTGGAAGGAGTGTCATATAAAAATAAGCCACATATCATAGGGTTATGCAATGCCAGCTTGACTTCTCCAAAATAAATGAAAGCTTCAGCAAGAATATCTTATTAAATTTCAAAACCTTGGTTTCATTGTTTGTTTGGATCCATTTAGCCACATTAGCCACATCAAAAGCTTGTGCACCTAAAGAGACATTTTTTATTCAAAAATATATTCTTGTGGCTTAAAAAAATAAAGGATATCTAGGACAATAGTTCAACAGTCAAATGAAGATTTTGACAACAAATTTGGCCATAGCATTTTGGACTATCCAACATGTGAATGCATTGGTTCCTGGCGAGGGAATTTTTATACAGTGCATATGACTTGCTTATGTAAGCATATGCTTTTTTTTTTTTTTTTCTAGATTTACCCTCTGTTACAAACTTATAACTTGATTTAAATATGTTTTAAGATTAAGCTATGTCGTAGTAGAGATTCATACTATACTAGTATTGAGTTGATATAGTCTTGTATGATACATGTAGTATCGAACCGATGGCATGCTGATCAAATGAACTAAGAGGATCCCATCCACATCTATCATTATACCAAACTGATTCGAGGTAATTCATTTTATCGAAAGATTGAACCGTCTCATTTTAGTTGGGTTAGGTTCGGTTTGCTTAGAACCGTTTGATCCATGATGGTTCAGCTAGTCCTGAGTCTAGGTAATGATAATTTTAGTTTTATCTTGTTTTTAGCTTAGTTAGTCTAGCTTAGCTACAAAGATATTGTGATTCTGAAAAACTGAGCACTTTTAGATAGCAAGTGCTCAGTTTGATTCCATTTAGACTCACCCCTAGCATACCATTTTCTGCCAAGAAGAATTCCAGTTCAATCACTCAAGAAGTTCTATGCATACCCCAATCATAGGCATCCAGCAGCTTCAATGATAGATTGACTTCTGTGCATGTTTGCAAAGCCTATAGGCCAGGCTTCATGTAGCCTCCTACATCATTTCATTTTTTTAATCCATTCACATATAGCTATCTACCTACTCTAGTTCAAATGGACCTTGGCATGGCCCGGTCAACATTCCTTGCAAAGGTCCATCACATGAGCTCACAAAAGTTGACCAACATGATAGATAGATCGACATAAGAATTTGGAGTCAAGTGCCAAGAGCTCAGATGGTCTTGAACGCCACCTTTGTCTCATTTGGTTCACTCTTTTGAGATAGCTGTAACCATGATCAAACCACTGAATCAACCAAAGCCAATACTCTCTCCATTTAGATGGCAAATTTTTCAAGAAAAAAATCAACAGCAGATCCCTTCCCGGATATGTTACCAAGGACACTTGCAGTACTCATGCATGGCTGACAGATCAACAGAGAAGGTTGGGAAATTTGATAGGTGGAAACTGACAGAGAGAGAGAGAGAGAGAGAGAGAGAGAGAAGAAAGGATGTGGTCCCTGTGATGGGTTAGAGCCAAAGGTTTCATGTGGGGAGGGACCATCATGTAAGGTCCTTCAGAGGCAGGGATAGATAGGATTCACGTGTCCCCTATCACATGACAAACAGGAGCACATTGTACCCATAAGTTATAATTTAAATTTAAAGTTTCCCTTTCCACAGAAGATCTGAAGGATGTGTGTTCCACCAATGCTCACCACATATATATATATAAATCAAGGTTAAAATTTCTGAAAAATGATGATAACAAATATTTATTCTTTTAAAAGCTGGTGAATACCTTTTGTCTAAATCATGTAATCTTTTCAAATCTACAAAAAGATAAGCTGGAAGCTGTCATGATCTGAAAATCCAAAGAAAGTATTAACTCAAACCTAAAATTGCTGAAAAAATTCATGCTTTTATTTTCTTTTATTCTTTTTTTCTAACAATTTTTTTCCTGGCTATGTGAAAGTTCAAAATATATAGTTTTTCTAGATATGAATGTAGCTGAATTTTATTATTATTATTTATAAATTTGGATTGAATGGAAGGGAGAGCTCTTCAAATCGAAGCATCCAAATTTTGAACTGCGATAATTTACCTAGCCGTTATTTATCAATGAAGGTTGCTAGCAATTGTTTGAGAGACCAAAAGTGTAATCAGAGTTATAAAACATGTCCTAGAAGACTCAAATTATGGTATACAGAACATAGTCATGCTCTGCCAAAAGTAGAGTCAAATTATGACCTGGGATACAGCTAAGTATTCTAATTAACATGACTTTGATTTAGAAGAGACCACCAGCAACTGAAAGTGTGACTTTTTGAAGGATTATAACATTGGTTATCCCTCTAATGTTTGAAATACAAATCTTAAATAGATTCTGATGCAGTTTCTACAAGCAGATGTTTTTGCTTAAGTTCTATTGATGATAATGGAAGTAGTAAGGTGCCATCCTAATGTACATTATCAAGCCATTCGCTAATAACTCGAGCTTTTGGCATTGATTGATTATTTTTACATAATATTAGAGTTAAGACCACTAAAAGTTTGCATTTAAACACTCTCCAAATTAATTATTTATTTTAATTAACCCGACCATAATTTGGATTCATTCTTATTTCAATCTATCCATCCCTTCTTGTACATTTTCCTTTTCCAGGACATTAATGTACACTTTCTGTTCCATTCCTGCTAACTTTCTTGATTAGCAGGAGCCATTGAGAAATTTTCCCACTATTTGCTATAATGATTACAATAAACCAGGATGGAGATTACTGCAAATCTTTGGAAAGCAATTTGCTAGATGTTTTTCAGACTTTTTAGAAGGTAAACAGTGGCACTTCTAGATTCCTTGCCATTTCCCCTTAACTCTCAATTATCATGATCTTCTAAAGATCTGACAAGAAATTCCACTCTAAGGTGGTATTCTATCCCAAATTATCTTCATCAGAGGTGGTCTCATGCTCCATTCCTGTGGCCATGACATTATTCAACAAAGCTAGCAATGGCAGCACAGGCCCTATGGTTTGGTTTAATTTTCTTTGATGCTGACACATAACATGAACCATGCCTTTCAAGGTCTAGGGCCCAACTTCAGCCACTGTCGACCCATGGAGTGTGATGTCAACCCCATCAACAAAGGCCAAGCAGAAATCACCATCCCTTTAATTAGGCTTCCGAAGTCAGAAGGAAATCCTCCACCATGAAAGCCAAAAGGTGGTAGGTCAAGCTCAAGCAACCATAAATTAATTAGAGGAGAGTTATTAAGACTATAAATGAGAAAGAGATGTGAGCCATTT
Organism: Calamus simplicifolius; assembly: GCA_900491605.1. NCBI lineage: Eukaryota > Viridiplantae > Streptophyta > Magnoliopsida > Arecales > Arecaceae > Calamus > Calamus simplicifolius. The sequence goes on from UESW01004715.1 coordinate 1,143,914, forward strand.
GAGCCATTAGAAGGGTCCAAAACAAAGTTTGCTTGTTGAGGCCTGACCTATAGTTCTCAGACAACACTTCTTCACCACCCCTTCTTGTTAGTAACGTTTCTCCATTACTCACCACTTTCTTTGGTGGATGTAGTCTAAAGACAATGCCTCCAGATCAGGGAGTTCCAACTGATGAAATGACGAAGATCGAGCCAACATCAGTGCATCCATGAAGCACACAGCAATGCGATCGCATGTTCGAGCATGATGAAATATCAAAGTTCAATCCTTCATCGGCATTATGGCCGATGAAACTTAAGGTGCTATAAGCCATTATTTCATGTTTCTATGAATTAGCATCAAGCAAACTTCCTGTAGGAATACTGTTAATTCAAATGAGATCTTATAAACAACCGATCCAAGGTTGAGCGAAAAATTTTATATTACAATCATGAAGAACAATATATCAAGAAAGATGAAATGAAGTTAGATGTGCAGTCAAATTTAGAGCCGACTAAATAATAAAGATAGTTAGCAGACCCAATATCCAAGCTGGTCATAGACTGCTTGAATAAATTAAATTTTATCGTTATTATTATTGTTGTTATTATTTATTTATACACAATGAGATGTTATTTGTCTCCTCCTTCAAATATCTCACTAAACTCATGAGGATTTAGCTAACAACTGCTTGAAAGGATCAACAGTAGCTGTTCTTCATCAATCACCTACAGTAGCTGTTTCCTTGATAGCTGAGGCCAACAGCAATCCTAAAGAAAATCTCAATCCTGAGTTGCTTCATCCAACCGTCAAAAGCTTTATTGGCACCTTCAGATAAATCTCTTTTATATTAAAAATTGAGAACTACAAAATAGAGGATCTAATAATCCAACAATATGATGTCTGATTTCCTTCTTAATAAAATTTTAATGCTATGGGGATCGTTTTTCTTCCACCGAGGAAAATAAATGGTCGCACTGAATTTGAACCGCCACTTGACCTTGTAAAGTGAAGAGGTGGGTTACTCCATGGTAAAGCCGAACCGGACCGTCCTCGAGGGCGGGACCGGCCTGGCCCCGCCAGCCGAGCTCCACGCCGTCCTCGGTCACTCCGGCTCCGGCAAGACCATCCTCCTCTCCATCCTCACCGGCCGCCGGACCTCCGGCTGCATCACCCCTCCCGTTCTCCGCCACCGTCGCCTCTCCACCGCCTTTCTCCCCCAGTCCGACCTCCTCTTCCCGCACCTCTCCGCCGCCGACCACCGCCGAGACGCGGTCTCCGACCGGTGAAAATCGAAGGGGAGCTGGTGGCAGGCCCCGCCTTGTATCACCTCGGGGCTGGACTCCACGGCGGCGGCGGCGAGGGTAGTGGAGGGACTCCGGGCGGTCGTCGCCGCCGTGTATCAGTCTCGGGTCTTCGGGTTCTTCGACCGGGCGCTCGTGCTGGTGGAGGGTGGCCGGCCCATCTACAGCGGCCGGGCGAGCCGGGCGGTCGAGTACTTCGGCTCGATTGGGTTCCCGGTCGGCTTTGCGTTGAACCCGGACGAGTTTTTGCCCGATTTAGCGAATGGTAATCATCTTGCCTACGACTTCTTATTCGTCTAATTACGTTTCCACGACCGGAAGTGCCTCAAAGTAATTCAAAACGGGAAACGATTTGCAGGCTTTGCAACGCTAACAAGGGAGGAGGATGACGAGGAGCCGTCCATCCTCGATGATCCGAATTCGATCAAGCAATTCCTGGTGCTATCCTACAAAAAGAATGAATTTGGACCATATTGTGAAATCCGAGATCCATCAGCACCATCTGAACCATGATCCATCTTTGAAATGCACTCTCAATCATCACCAGCATGAGCCCACTTAATGTGCTTGAAGTTTTCTTTTTGAAAAACTCTTTGTACGCCACCTCCGATGTATAATAATTTGTACCAAAATAATTTGCCCACATATAAGCCTGCGCATCTACGGTACAAAACCTATGAGTAGACCCTTTGGCATAGACTCATGCGTGGATGAATCACTGCGCCCAATGCAAATTATCCTGTATCGAAGACAATATACAAAGTTTCCCCTTAAATATTTTAGACCTCAACGTACCATAAGATTTGATAGCTTCGGATAACAAATGAAGCATGAGTTGATGGGTTCAGTTCAAAGTGTCCCTAATGATGTTAATAATTCTAATATTTGGAGTGAAATAAAATTATAAAACATAATATTTAAAATTATAAAATTAGCAAAAGAAAATTAGACTTATGAGAAAGCTAAATTATATTTCATAATGCGTAATAAAATATTTTATATTTCTTAATATACCTATTAAATCAAAATAATAATGCTTCGAAAGAAACTCAAACGGCTCCGATGTAACATTATAAATTCTTGAGTTCTTATATTAAAGGTAGCATGAAACCTCAATCTCTCAACTTGGTCCTCTATGGTGAATGCAATATTTTTAAAACATAAAGATTAAACTATAATAATTGAGAGTTTGAGAACTTAAATGTATATTGAGTTAAAGGCATTTCTAAAAAAGAAAAAAAAAAGGCTGCAAGCAAAATCTCTTAGGCTTCCTTGATGTAAAGCTCTGTAATTCTTTAATCTTCACTAAGACTAATCCAATGTTTCATAAGCATTAGCAATCCAAGGAAAATGCAATAACTTTTGCCAAGTCATGTTTGGGTAATGCAATATTCTGTTTTGGGGGAGTTCTGAAACTTTTCTTGCATCAAGCTGTAATTGGTTAGGGCTTGAGATAAATAATTCTTTAGCTACTTAATTATGCTTATAATTGGGCAATATTCTTCGATCAAGCCACTAAAACCTTTATGAGTGTGATTCACATGATGATGGCTATAATCAAGTCATTTTCTTAAGTTCATTTTCACTTTTTTCTAATCAGCCTTGTTTCCAATCTAATTCCATCCCCATATGGCTCAACCAATACTTAAACCTAATGGTTGAGATCAACCATCCATAGGATAGGTCTATTCTCAGCCTATATATTTCACTGATCATTTTTAAAACGTAAAGTTTATGAAACGCTGCATCCAATAGTTAGAAAAGTTGTTGAATTCGAAGACTTCAAGACTTTTATTTTGGCACACAAAGATTCATTCCACTATGAAGCGCCGCGCCAATATGTGATGATCACGTGATAGTTAATCTTTTAGTTAATATTAAGACTATCTTTTCAGACTTGACTTCAAGGTCTGAATAAAAATAAAACAGCAAATTCGATCTTTCATTCAGTAGCCAAGGAGAGAATGGATCTTTGTATGCCAAAAATTTGAATAGTTTTAGAATTTGAAAAGAAAGAAGAAATTACAGAGAAATTCCTTATAAACCGGCCAATTGTCATTATAGTAATTCATTTTACCATCGCGTTGGCAGAGGCTAAAGGTGGCAAATCGGCAGTCAAAAATTGAGAATGATGACAGGAAGCAGCAGGACTGCTCAGCATTCAATTAGAAAAAAAGGCTGGAGTTTCCTACTTTCCAATGCTATAAATGTATGCCGAATGCTAGGCTTGGCCTTTTGAAATAATGTCATGGTATTATTAGAATGATGATAAGCTAGAATTACTACTGCTAAAGAAACACTTCCAGTGAAATCCTGTTAAGATTGGTGTCATACTCTGCCATGGAGTTAACAATCTGATTCTTGGTTCTCACAAGATTTGAGTTTTTTGGAGTGGCAAATTTGCTCCACAACAAGCCTTCACAGTACCATATAGGTACCTATATAGGAATAATAGAAAGGTCCCACATGACTGCAATGGTTCATCAAACAGTTTAGGTACTGAGAAATCACAAGATTGCAGTAACTATCAAGATAAGTAAAACAAATAGGGCTCAACTCCCTTGCCACATATTTGAAACCTACCCGCCCAAGCACTGGCTTACAAACGTAGCAGTTCACTAGACCTTTTGAGTTAAGTTTATAAAGCTATACAAGTACTGGAGTGCACGGAATTTAGTTCCACAAGATCACCGTGCTGCCTCCCATATCAACAAGGCGTTCCAAAACTTCATGGGAAGTCAAACGCATGGCCTTCAACTTAGGAAGCTGGTGTTTCCCAAATTAAAATATGAGAGTTGTTTGCAGTGCTCCACCTGAAGAAAGCATCAAAGATGCACCATCCACGTGGATTATAAACCTCTCATATATCAAGCAAAATTTTAAATCTAATAAGATAAAAGGCATTCCGATTTTTTCTTCATAGAACAAGAAGGTACCCTGTATCTCATCTTGTCTCCTCCCGATCATCAACTTAATTAGACATTTCAATACTCGCTTGAAAAGTTTGTAAGGCTTTAATATTTTATTTAATTTTTAAATATATTTAAACTTCAAAAATTAAACTTTTATAATAAATTATAATTATTTAAAATTATAATGTCAATATATTATGCCTGAAAAGAATAAAATGGAAGACCAAGTCCTACATGAAGTTGGTAATAAACACCTAACCTTTCCTCCATATGCATTATGATTTGATATAAAATTATTAAGCATCCATACCCATCTTAAAGTTTCCACTAGTTCATGTCATTACCACATGATACAATGACAAAAATAATTTTTGTTTTTTGGATCTGATTCCAGGTAGCGCATGACATGAGCAAATAATTTTTATTCCTTAGGATCTGATCCCATGGAGCACATGACTTTGCTATGAATACCACTGCGCGGGCAATACAGGCCACAAGCCACCACCACAACTTAATTTATCTCTTTATAGTGCTTGAAGGTTGAGAGACAGGAGCGACGAAAAGATCCATTGAAGAGAGAGCTCAGTTTGGCTCAGAGATGCCACAGGGGCAGGCCAAGGAGGAGCCTGCCAAAGCCAGCCATGAAAACCTCTAGGAACCCAATAAGGTGTGCACATATCCTTTCTGTGCTCTTGAATGAGCCATTGCAGAAGCTTCGCTAGGAATCCTAGCATATATCTAGGAGCTTTCCAACAACAATCATGAAAATATTTCCCTTGCAAGACGTCTCCAAGAATTAAAAAAGCATCCAAATGCCATTTCACAATCCTAACATATTTTTGTCTGTGTCCCATTACTAGCTCTTGTTTCAAAACCAAAATAAGCAGTAGTTTTTGGATTTCTTTGAAACAGAGAAATGTTTTAAAAATGATTTCAATACCATATAACTATTTGAGTGCCAAAAAAATATAAAACAGAGTTAAGAAAGTGTGTGAATAATATTACATATAATGTCAACATCAACCTTACAATACAAATGATTAATAGTATGACCACTTGGTCATGAAAACGGTGAAAGTATCTATCATTATGATTGCAAAACATTATGACAGTTATTCATATGCCAACAAAGCAGTCATAAACCTATAACAGCCACCCATATACTCTTAATTTTTAATCGGTTATGTGAATCCTTTTTTTTATTCTTTATTCAGCATGATTTCAAATCATATTTTTTTTAACAATCTAAATCTTTCTTTTATCATCTTCTACATCATTTTCGATGCATCTGTACTTTTTTTTTTACATGCATCAAATCACTCCTGCATTCATTTCTAAATTTACATTGTACATATGCAAACCATCTAAATCATTCTTCATTTAATTTGTTCTTAATTGATGCTATCTTTATCCTTTTACGAATAATTTCACTTTTTATTCTATCTATAAACATAAATTCAATAAAAAAATCACATAAGAAACCACTCAATTTTCTTATATATTCACAAGGATCAGAAATTTGTGGAACGAAACTAACAATTTCCACTGAAAGCATAAGCATAAAAAATCTGCAATCAAGATTATTTATTTATGAACTCTGTCTCTATGTTTCCAAACAGGCTGAAAATGACAGCCAGCAGAGGGTTAGCGTGGACAATAAGCAGCAGAGCATCTAGCATCAAATTATGTCAAGACAAGCATCTTTTTCTTTTTGTTTTTGTCAAATAAAAATCAACATCGAGTTTGTATCCTGAAGCTCAAGACAGTGGGCGGTCTATGTTGGATGTTAAACTGGTCATTGAAAACAAGATGCAGTGTAATTGTAATGGCATCGAGCTAACACCAGTGCACTGCTAAAGAAATCCATCTAGAATATCCTGATAATAGTTCTCTCCCCCTTCCCCATCCAACCAAAAGGCCGAACCGCAAAGGGTTCAGATGGGTGGAAAGTGTGAAAAGTTTATTTTCACTCTTCTTTAGAACAACAAACCAGTCTTTAGATCTCTCAAGTCAGTACAAAGACTGCTAGAGAGTGCAACATGATTATATTTACGTGTATCTGACCATGGCCTGTAAGTCATTTATTGCACATCATCATAAAGGTGAAAAGAGCAACATGATTATATTTACGTGTATCTGACCATGGCCTGTAAGTCATCCATTGCACATCATCATAAAGGTGAAACATCTACAAAATTAAGAAACCAACAAAGATTGTAAAGCATCCCACGTTCCACCATAGAGATCATTACTATGAAGCAGTCATTTCATTTCTTCACCTGAAACAGTACAATACTCAGGCTAGAAGTGGTTTAAACTCTTCTATTGAACAACACAATTTTGTCACAGTGCAAGATACATACACACTATATTATAGTCAATTTATAGAAGCTTTAATTCAAACTAAGAAGGCAGAATTAGAACAAAAAATGGATCACAAGCCATTAAAATCGCACCTATGAACTAGATAGAAATTTACCAGACCAACTCAGATACTACAACAATGGACTTTTCCACGAGATATTTGCAATGATATGGACATGCAGTGGTCAGTTTTGACATACTAACGTTTCTGATATGTTCCCATTGATGAATGGTGGGCAAAGAATTGCAGCTCTTGGTACCTATGAGTAAGTTGAGAGATCTGTCTCCCCAGAATGTGGTCAATCTCTTGAAATCAGAGAGTTAAGTACAATGTTGAACGTTGATTCTTTTCTGTGATTGGACACTTGCACTGACTAATTTTATCAGAACAGCAACCTTTTTTGACTTCTTTCCATGCCTTTGAAAACCTGAAAGTACAAAAAGAAAAAGCACAATGATTCATGAACACAACCTACATTTCAAATTTATCAACATTGTCCATTTCATTCTCAATACTAGGAACAAATAATGCAACGTCGAAACATAGAAAAGGGAAACTCCTTATCAATATATATTGAAATATTTCAACATAATCATGCTTCCTCTTTTCTATCAACATCAATTTCTACAAATCAAGTTCCGAGAAAAGTGGGAAAGGTTTGGGCCAGGCCATGTTTAGTTATGGAAAATTGCAAATGTTATCTAAGTCAATTTTGCATAAAAAATAAAAATAGAGTTTCACATTCAAATATATTATTTTTAAATAAAAAAACTAGAAAACCTGATTTCTAATTTTCCAAAGTTTTACTAGGTCTTCAAAAACATCTCAGAGATGTTTTCCATGTTAAAGTGAGGCCCATTTTCCCATATTTTTCAAGCAGAAAATACACGTTGTCAATTCTTTCTTCAAAGCGCGTACTCTCTCTCTCTCTCTCTCTAATGGAGGAAGAGATCGAACGAAACCCTCTCCCGACTCATCTCTGTGTTCCAAGCCCTCCACCACAACCACAACTCCCCTTCCCCCATCTCCATCATGCCCTCGCTCCATGACCTTCTCGCCCTCGATAGCGATGGTAGCGGTGATGGCAACCACCTTTAAAACCACCATGCTGCTTGGAAACACCCCCCCTCCCTCTCAATCCCTCCACTCCCTCTATCACACCCTCAAGCCCATCTCCTCCCCCTCACCAGCCCCCTGCAATGCTACCGCTGGCACCTCATCGGCTGCCCACCAATTGAACGCCAAAGACTTGCTACCTTGAGTTCTCGAACTACTAGGCTCCATGCTCCACCGTATTCAGCTCGACAGCACTCCTAATGGCCTAAAGTCATTGGTAGAGGTGCTCACTGCCATCGCCAACGCCTCCGTCGGCCACCATCGGTTGTCGGACCTCTACTTTTCGAATGCTCTATGGTTTGGCCTTTAGGTCCGAGCTTGGAGATCAAATGCTTTTGCCGGTTGAGGTGCTGTGATCTTTGACCCTGACAATACTTTATCCAATGAAATCCCCCACCAGAGACTCTGCCCTAGAGTTTCTTATGAGAAAGATGGTACTTCTGTGTCAAGAGAATAATGGGCTAAGGGAGGCTTTGGTGTACCTTCTGAGGTTCTCGGCAATGAAGGCTCTCAAAAAGTCTGAGCCCAGAGCTGTAGCAATTAATTCCATCATAAAGGTTGTTCGAGCAATGGAGAACGAGGATGGTAGAAATTAGTACTTGGTATGGTCAAATTGATTGTATTTGAACAAGCAACCAGCACCTAATATGGTCAGGTTGATTGTAAACTAGATACATTTTTTTGTTGTGGATGCAACCTAGCTTTTTGATGGCTATCAGCTGTATATTGTTTGACACACTTAATCTTTAGAATTATGCTTACATTAGTGTTAAAGTCACAAAGATGTTTACCTAGCTTATTAGTCACATTCATCCATAATAGATAACATTAAAAAATAGAGGACAATTTGTTAGTGCAGTGGCAAGCCCTTGTGAGGGTGGATTGAGATTCAAAGTGAAATTTGATTAAAAATTATGGCTATAAACAAGTTTAAAGAATTTTATCTTTATATGATAATAAAACAGTTTTAACTAATAATCTTCAAAAAAAAAAAGAGAGAGAAAAGAAAATTGTTATCTTAATAGTTTATTAATTATAAAACGAGTGATATGTGGCGATAGAAAACAAAAAAAAAAAAAAAGGAAATAAGCATTTTGAACATATTTTTTAATTTTTAAATTTTATGCTTATAGAAACTAACTATGAAATGAACATATTTTTCAGCTTTCTAAATTGAAATATGATTTTCTATTTCAAACAAATGAACATGCTTTCCGGTTTTCTCATGGAACAAAAAATGAAAAAAAGAGATGAAAATTGAAGATGAAAAATGAAAATATTTTGGGCAATAAAACAGGCCCTTGACATTTCAATAAAGTTTCAGCTCACTCTTGGTATTGATGCAAATTTCCCTAACAAACTAATGAGTTCTCATCTATTTTACAACCTACAAAAAGGTTGTATAAATGATGATAAAAAGCCTGTACACGATGATGTACTAATTGTAATTAGACAAACTGTGGCTGATCCACACTCACATGACATATAATCTCCTAGACCTGATGAAAAAAGATGGGTTTGCAATCATGAGGTCTTGGAGTAGAGAAACGACAAACTGAGCTAGTTGTAATATTTTCCCAACTTTTAACTTCCAGAATCCATCAGGCTGGTTGAATGGCTATTGAAGAGTGGCAGTACCACATTCTAATGAACAAAGCTGTCGCTTCACTTAGTAGCTGGTAATCTGCCCTACTTATCCCACAAAACATAGAGCAAATGTGCTATCTAGAGTTTGATCTGAAGTTATGTATTCATTCACAGGCAGACACCCTAATTGACAAATCAACAAAGAAATTTAACTAGGGGCACAAAGTAGTGCAAAGATAAACAATGGATAATGCATAAACCCAAGGAGAAATTCAAGCAAAACATGGTAGGCTGACAACACTTGACAACCCTCTAGGTAGAGCTCCTTGCTCTGCCACAAAATGAAAGAACCGATGGACATCTGTTGTCTCTCAAAAGAAAGAAATCAACAAGGGAATCATCAAGGTCCAAAAAATGTCTGTAGTGCTCTTTATCAGGAAATCTTCCGCTGTAAATCAATTCAGTGGTTCACTGTCCCCAGTGTTATGCATAGGACATATGATTCTACCCAGTGTCACCCTTGTGACAATCAATGATCTTGATTGAGCAGTATTTGATGCTAATAGTTCCATAGGACAGTTAAAATCCCATATCCCAAGGATATAACCAAGATCCCTCTTCTTCTCGCTTGTTCTATTCCCTTCCTCTCTCTCCTTGGCATCTCAAAATCATGGCATGGTTCAACTGCAACTATCAGATTGGTCCAGCCCCTTGTGCTGCCATGCTATTCCCTTGCTGACGATGAAGACCAAAGACGGTGCCTATTTACTTTCTTTCGCCCTTTGGTCCTTATCATCTTCTTCCTCTTTGCTAATAATCATATTGTCGTCTTCATCCTTCACCTCTGCGTCACCCATTGTGCCCTCTACCATTACCAGTACCTCCACTCCTAGAGCCACCACTTGTCTAATTCCACGCTTGCCATCACAAAGACCTTCTGCATCTCGCTCATGGACTTGAGGGAGGTCTCATACTTCAAGCACACTTATAGTATTTTGACCCTGCTATCATGGCCATTGGACACCACCATGCGCACCAGGGGGGTGTGGGCAGTGTTTGAAAGGAGAGTTAACCACCAAAGGTTGCCGATAGGATCAAGAGAGTCATTGCAATCAGATAACCGAGATTGGACAACCCTGATTTGATTTTTTACTTCTCGATCTCAATATGGATTAGGCAAGGACACTACTAAGAGCCATTGATGAGGCTAACAAGTAGTAGAAGAAAGCGATGATGATGAGATAAGGTTGATGGGATAGGCCTCCATGCTAATCTTAGTCTTCAAGTCATAGTACCTAAGTGGTTTGTCATGGTAGGCATGGGTGTCAACCATCAATGGAGTAGGTGGATGTGCTGGGAGGTGGAAATGTCAAGTGTTGGAGTAGGTAGCCTTGCCAGTTGGTGAAGACCTCATGGTATCTCAAGAAAAATAATATGAATAATGATGATAATAATAATAAAATATTAGGCCCATCGAATAATTTTGAAGAGGAGATGATAAGACAATAATAGGGTCTATTTGTGATAACAACAAAATGGTAGGGTTCATCCTGTGGCAACTAAGTTAGATGGGATACCCATTATTATTCTTGAGAATGATGATTTTGGGTCAGGTGCCCACTTAATGATTGACACTTAAATATTTGAGCTACTTAAACAAAAACAAAAGGATAGAGGGGAAAAATAATCCAAGAAATTGCATGGAGGACAACTTAATGACACCTTTTTATTAAAGTGGCATTATAAATGATTTTTTATGCAATCTTTTATCAATATATTATTCAAAACTTTCAAGTAATATTTTTTTCTTAAATTGGAAGCTATTATTAATGCCACAACTTCAAAAAATGCAAAATTCCTATTAATTAAGCCAAGCTACCAGCTAGATAATTATTAGTACATATCATGTGAATGCATTGCTTTAGGCACTCTTTATTCATAAAAATTAGAACTCTATTTGATGCCTTGAGTTCAAATCTTACTTTTTGCACTTCTTTGTTGATGGGTAAAGTGCGTCTGGTTGCATGTTCAGTGCTACAAATCTCATCATCTGCACTACTGATCTCTAAGTTCTTCTTTATGGTTTCAATTTAAAAATGACTATGCTTATTCATTCTGCATTTTGTCAAATATCTTCAAAATAACTCCAGAAGAAAAGATGTTTGCAAACTAATATAGAAAAATAGCATGAGTTGAACATCACCTTTAGATTGGTGCTTAATTGTTCAAAAGGGGCTTATTTTACAAGCCAACTTCAACATGCACTCAGGAACAAGGCGTCGTGCTGCAGTGCTGCAGCATCATTGGCTAGTGCCACTACATCATTAGCATGGATGACTGCAACTATATCTTCAAGAAGTTCATCTCTGCCGCCTCTAAGAGGATCCTATAGATGTCAGTTATATATAAGTACAAGTTAAAAGAATATCATAGCAAAGTTAAAGAGTAAAAATGGTTCGAATCATCCATAGATACAATGAGGTGAAAAATTTAGAGAACTTAATTCTATGCATGCAATATATGGTTTAGCTATGAGGAAAAAGCATAAACAACAATTAAGAACTTTCATGAACAATCTAGAAACGTTTCAGAAAGCATAACCATTTGTAAATGGGCAACTTGTAAGATGCAATTTTTTGATAGATATGATTAAGGATCCAAGATACAATCTGATTACAACATGATATGGTTACCTTTTGTGGCTAATCTTTTAGCTTTAATTATGAAATAAAACTCATGCAAAGAGAGTATAATTGGGATAAGCAATAATTAATAGTTATTATTTAATACATCTAGTTATATGAAGCAATTGTGAGTAGGGATGGCAATTTTTTCCGTTTGGCCGTTTACTCGGCCGGTACCGTTTTTAACGGGTCGAGGAATCCCTGGTCTAAACGGCTTAACGAGCAATGAGGATTTTTTGTTAACGGATACACGGCCTGGAGACGGTATTCTTCGCCCCGTCCCCATTTACCCATCCCCGTCCCAGTTAACTCTAATATAATATATTTAAATTTTAAATATATATATATATTATATATTAAAAATTAAAAATAAATAACATATATAATCTTATCTCTTCTTTCTCTTCTTTCACGCAGCCGATCTAAAGTTCCGAACCAAACAAGAACCTAGCTCCATCAGTACATCGTCTATCTTCGCCAATCGCTGTCCCATCCACGCCCTTCAACATCTTTTTCTTTCTCTGGTACGCTATCTCTTTCCTTTATTTTAAAGAAAGGTATCTCTTTATTTTTTGCTTTGAAATTTAAATGTATTCTTTTTTTATGGTTATTGCGTTGGAAATATTTTTTCCTGGTTAGTTTTTTTTTCTCACTTTTCGTTCTCTTCTTCCTTATCCCAGAAGTCGAAGAATCTCTTATGTATCAATATCATCATTTGGTTATTCTCGATTAGTCTCCATCTTATCCTAAAAAAATTATTTTTAAATTTTTAATAAATTATAAATTTAATAAACTAATTTTATTTTTTATATAAACGGGCAAACAGGTACCCATTGGGTACCCGTTTATCCGGCCGGGTATCCCCGTCCCCGTCCCATTAACTATAACGGCTTAACGGGACGAGAAACGGGATGTTTTTCATAACGAGGACGGGATCGGTATAGATCGCCCCGGGCCATCTCCGGGTCGTTGCCATCCCTAATTGTGAGATGAGTAATTTCCGTCAAAACAATCACTATGTTTGTGTGTTATAACAACTTAGTACCAAATCTCAAAAGTCAAATGTGGTGACTCGACCCAAGGATTTAACTATCATAGTGTATTGGTCCATGCCAACCATACTATATGCCTATACGAAAAAGGTAATATATCCAGCACACCCCTATGTATTTTTGTGTGGACACATGGTATATAACCTCGCTTCTGCTTTGTCAGCACCAAGAAGCATACCATGTGTTAATATAGTTGCCCTTACTAGTAAGATACTGGTAAAGGAACCACTGTTGTTATTTTAACCCTTGGCTCCACTTATAGTTCAAGTAAAACCTAGAATTGATGATCGGTATATTTAACGTAATCTTCTCTTCAATTTAACAAATCAGCACATTATGTGTATATCAATTTCTTCTAAGCGTATTAATAGATCTCATCTTACAATTTGAATCAGTTCAAATTGCATATGGTTGTGGTATAGTTAAAATAATATGGCATAATAAATTTTCATAGGAAAATGACTTGGTCCAATAATGCTCAAGTATACATTTTCTTCATGACACAAACTAAGTTTTGACGCTTCTGGAAACAATTTCTAAGCAATCAGATATGATCTTTTGCCTGAAGGCTAGGAAACACATGATAAACAAGCACTACCATTTTGGTCAAATATGTGTAAAACTTTATTTATATAGAATAAGTTTTGCCATACCAAGAGTCGGTATTACTTTGGCACTAGACCAGTAGGGACCATACCAAACCAATGATGTATGGATCAAGTGAACCAAGAGGCCCAAACTTATGAACCGCCCTATAGTGGAGGTTCAATAGAGTTCGAGGTCAATATGGATCGGTTCAGGATAGTTCAGAGCCATTCGACCCTGTACCAAACCAGTCCAAAAGAGTCTTGTACCGAACCATACAGATAGACACAGATTGGTTGACTGACATGGATGAAGAAATACACTAAGATAGACATCAATAATATAACTATGAATTTTGGAAACTAATCTCACAACAGTTTCCTGGGTGTTCAGTAATTACGAGGTTAATGAAAACTTAATTGTAGTGGGTGAGATATAACAAAATGGTGGAAACAAATAATAGGAACATTGCTCAAAATTTGGCTTCATTTTTGAACTATTATGTCAAATTGGAACATTCATCTTGTCGTTCAGTGTGTATCAAAGCCAATGCCAACAACTTTAAACAGAAGCAAAAAATGCCATATCAAAAAAATCAGATTTTCATTCAGCACAAAGTCCAAATGGCCATGCTATATTCAAAATTCTGATTGTGGAGTTCTGCAAAAGAAATTCAATCCTAGAGGGGGAATACAAAAATTTGCAACATTACTCTTCTGAAATTATTTAGCAATTCAATCTTCACCTGAAGAAATAGATCTGTATGAGTCTTCCCTTCATACAAGACTAACTCAGCTTGAGCACCAACACTCTGAAGGCATTAGCAAAAGTTTTACTGCAAAAACAGAGTATATCAGTTAGTGACAACAATCTACATGAAGTATTAAAAAGACCAAACACCCCTACCATAATGGAATCTGCACAATTCACATAAAATTGAATGGAATTATTACACTATGGAAAATCTGCTGCCATGCCACCTCTCCTACTGCTTATAATCATAAACATGACAAGAAAAATACAAGATATCTATTAAAGGGAGCAAGGAAGATATCTAATATCAATGTCCAGATGATCTTGTCCTTAGCAGTAAATCATTTCTTGTTGACATTCACAGATGTTCTTAAAAGATATTTCACAATTTAAGGTGTATCATATTCTTTACAGAGCAAATTAACTGTCCAAGTGTAATAAAGTAAAGACAAGAATGGATTTTATACAAAAAAAAGGAATTCTGGATATTATGACAAAACAAGCCCATATTTTATGAAGACATGACAAAGAACAAAATGCACATTTACGTACTTATAGCTTTCATAAATATACTTGCTTTGCATTATATTCTAAATTTGATGACATCAAGTCATATACTGAGGAGGCATTCTTTATTTCATTTCCTTGCTATTCCAATCGACCAACCTGGCATCTGATGGTATTGAATAATCACTTGTTCCGTGGAAAAGAATGACATGAGGCAGTAAAGAAGCTGCAAGCCTAACCCTTGCACCCTGCACCATAAGTTCAGGAGAAAAACGCCGCAAGGATTGCTCTCCTTCCATTATGCTGAGGTAGAAATTTTTCTTTGTCATCAGAAAATCACTTGATCGGTGAAAAGGCATTTAAAACAAGAATATGTAACTAGAACCGCAAATAATTAGCAAAAAGTCAATAAATTCAATACCCGAGGAAAATTGAGCGGTAGAGTCCACGTCCGTGGAAATGGTCAACCAAGTTAAGCACATTGTACCTGTTGAGAAGAGTTTCTGATTTAAGCCTTCGCTGTATTTACAGAGCTACAAAAGTTAAAAACTGATGGAATGGCAGCATCTCTTTATAGATGGATTCCTAAGGTAATACTGGATAGGCCCGAGTTAATCAAATTTACATTTAAAAACAGGAGGCAAGTGTCCTCTTTGAACTTCTTCAAGGGAGAAGAGTTGGAACTCGTCGAATCATTTGCATATAAGCAAAGTTCACCTCTTCAAGGGCCAAGGCTAAATTCATTGATTGATCATATAATCTTACAACATCAAGTATCCTCTTTGCCTCTTTTTTGGACAATTTAAAAGATAAAGCCTGATTCCAGACTTGTGTTTCTACAGTCATGTGCACGCACAATCTAAATAAATACCCATCTGCTATAATTCTGTCTAACTTATCCACAGGAACTTTTCTTTGCACAATATTTTCATTGTAAGCTTTCATACTTTTGCCTGCATATATGTAATAGTTAAGGATAGAGTTCTTAGCCAATAAGTTGGCTGCCATATTTCATCTAATAAAATATGAGCCCACTGCGGCCTTAAAAAAAAAAGGTCACAGAGGTATTGCTTATCACTGCATAAACCTAATGGGCTAAAACATCATCAGAAAACAATAAATAAAATATCAAATTAAAGAAGTAGAGTGCAGAATCATGAATTCCTTTTTCGAGTTTCAATCACCAGCCACTAATCACAAACAAAACCATATTCACCCCAATTCAAGGTGTAAACCACTGATTTCAACACTTGACACTCTCCTCTCGAAAGTGGCTGGCTACATTCACCCCAGTGCAAGGTGGGTACCATATTTTGATAGCTGGGCACAACAGGTTTTGGGCTGACAGAGATCCTCCAGTCATCCTAGTGCTCTAGCAAAATATTGCAGCCTGACTAATGCTGAAAATAAAAATAAAAAAAATATTTGCAAACTTAGTCCAATCACAGCACATCCAAGTTTGACATGTCTATCTATTAAACATGTTATGAATCAGTTTGCTGACATCTGTTGATAGAGTTCAGGGAAGTCCAAAATTTAGTGAGAAGGCAATTGCGATAAATTTATGGGACATTCCAGCTACACCCTTCTTCTCAGAGAAATTTCATTGTCATCATCAAAATTTAAGTCAAATGACTGGCAAACTTATAGAGCATATTTCACCCAATAGGGCTGGTAGCCGATAAGAAGAAACAGAACACTAAATGAGATTGTGAGTATCACCTTGAATAGCAATGCTTAAAAATAGGGATTTTTTTTAAAAAAAAAAGTCAAGTCATAGATGTACAGATTGAATAGAATAAAAATCTACCCGCCAGATATGCCAAAGTATGCTTTTATTTGAGAGACGCTCCATGAAATGCTTTCTCCTTCTTCAGATTCTCCAATCGCCTGATCTAAGAGAGCACAAGCAGCAATATGCGCACCCGCTGATTGTCCAATCAGATAGATCCTATTAAAAAGGATATGAAAAAACAGGAAACATTTCAAGAACAAATTCCTGCTGCTAAGCAGGCTAAAACAGTTGGCAAATCCATAAAATAGAAAATTTCATCAGGTAAGTAGATTTTTGAGAACGTTGGCCCTTAGAGACCAAAAATTATAACTCAAACCAGACCTACCATTTGTTCCAAGCATATATAAAAGCAAGTTATTTATAAACAACTGAAAATATGAATTTGATGATCTAGTTAAAGATAAGATGCAAACTAAAAGACAAAGAGCATAATAGTTTGGAAATATGCCCAACTTTAAAAAGGCAAGTGAACCTTATAAGGAAACAAATTTCTGATAAGTCAACAATCGACCACTTTGATAAACCATTTGTTAAACTGCAAAATGGTAGACAATATCTTTTTTCTTATTCTTATTTTCTCTTAGGTGGGTGGGTGGGTGGCAGGGGGGGGGGTACTTTTATTATATATGATGAGAAAGGCTTGGAGGCCAACCTCTAAGGCTTGACACCTCTATGCTTTTTAAAAGAAAATCTATATCCATGCCAAGAGGAAACAAAAGAACATATTTATCTCCTTTAGTGTGCATGACAACGACACTAGCAAAAACAAAGTTTTAATCCCAAACTAGTTAGAATCGGCTACACGAATCCTTTTCTTCTATTTTTTCTAGTCTCATGATAATTCCAACATCTTCGTATGGTCTCTGTAATCAACTAAAGAAATCTTAGATTCCATTGGGGAAATTGTTGTTTGAAGAACTTACCATGAGACTAGTACAGAGAACATAAGATGCATGTAGGGAAAAAAATATTTCATAAGTCTTTCAAATTTATCCTTTTTCTTAAACATTAAACATCAGTGGAGTTAGGGAGTTGCTTTTTGGAGTTTGCATTGCAATATAGAGAAGATGCTTCATGACCAATGCTCAACAAATTAATTTCTATGAAGCTGAAGTTCTATTACCGGTTAGGGTCACCTCCATAACTGGCAATATTGTTGCACACAAATGAAATTCCTTGTGAAGCATCTTTTACCATATCACCGATGGTCCCTTGAGGAAAATTTCTGCAGAAAGATTAATCAAAAGCAAAATTAAATTAGAGACAAGTTTTAGGCATGAGCATGTCCACGCATATACATATGTCAGAGAGTACTGGATCATGGCCATCTCTGAACATGATACCTGTAATCTATGCATGCCACTATGATGCCCCTTTCTGCCAATCTCCATCCTAAAAGGGCACCCCATGCTTTATAACTGCATATTCAGTATTCTCAACAAGTGAACAGAAAGCAGATTACTAAACTAAAAAAAGAAAAAGAAAGGTGTAAATTATTTACTGATAGATTCCCCAGTCTGTACTGTGCATATCATCAGTCATTCTACTCACCCAATGATCCAAGCTCCACCAGTTACAAATGCTACAACCGGGTTCAGACCATTTGTATTTGTGGTAAATACAGATCCAGCCTGCAAAATTAAAATTTTGTCTGTAACCAACTTTAAATGGTCAAGCAAGATGCACAAGCCAGTTTCATGAACCCAAAAGAATCTGCTAGAAGTAATGTCCTGTGCTTAGCAAAATATGCCATGCCTGTTTCTTGGCTGTTCTCCGTAAATCACACTTCTACGAACCTGACTTGAGAAGAAGTAATAATACCCAACTGTAATTGGAGAAAGAGATAAATTGGAATAAAACATGAGATGTCATGTTATAAGATAGACTTCCGACATGCAAAAGAACTCAAGTTTTTACAACTTCTAAATAAGTCTTTAAAAGATAGGTAATCTATACAAAGGATTAAGCTGGGAAAGAAATGAAGATAGTGATTAACGGCTAAAAGTTCATATTTCGTATGCATATCAGAAGCAAACCTCAACACACTCACCCTGGAGAAAACCTGGCATGAGTAGTAATGCGTAAAAACTAAGGGCAATGAACCTTGTGATCCACCGTAGCCTACCCTGGAGAAATTAAATGATAAGAAAATATTTGGTGCTTTGCATTTACAAAAGAAATATGTTGGGAAAAAAGTCCACAATTTAAACATTCCAGAGTATAATGCAGAATATTTTGTTAGTTGAATAAAGATGATCAGGCAACCAGACAAGTCAAAACAATTTGTTCCCCTTTCTGGAGCAAATTGTAGAAAAAACTCAATATACTTGCAGTACAGTATCATAAGGCTTTGATGGCTAACTGGCAATACAAATTCACTGATGAAAAAGATGGTTTATGGACATAGGTCACTAGAAACATGAATTATAAAGGAAATACAGAAGGAGAAATGAGTCAAACATAGATGCAATCAGGATGATGTTAGAAATGGAAACGCAGCAAAAAGTTGATTACTTTAAGGCAGATAAAGACAGTAACTTATTAGCAAGGTAATAGGAGCAACTCCAAGTAAAATCGCTCTCATTGCAAGTTCATACTTGCACCCTCGTTCCTAGCCCCTTACTTAAGGCAGTAAACTGCATGTCTAGAAGAATGATTTCTGGAATAGTAGAAAAGGAGGAAGAGAGCTTGCCATCCTATTTTCCAGAGAAATTCCATGATGAAAAATAAAAAGAAAGAGATCATTTTAAACATCCTTTCTTCCATGTTAATTACGTGTTTGCTTGATTTTTGGGGGGATATCATGTGAAGGGAGAAAGGATAATCTTGATAACACATGAAACCCAATCTTTTATTTGAAATGACTATCAAGTTAAAATTCGCAGCAAGGGATTGCTAGAGAGTTGGCAGAAGTTGTTGACCTCTACAGGGTTAGACAATCAATTGTCACCTTGATTTTATTTGATTCAAATCTTCAAAAACTATCTTAGTCGTTAGCTGGTCATTTGTTTTCCATATCCAACAAAATTTTTTTACACGCTAATTGGATTTTTTTTTCTTTGTGGCCTATAGAAATATCATTCTGCTTGGAGATTGAGGGTTGAATGTTGTCTCACAGGTCTAAGGTGCAGAGGTTTTGGTCGTTCTACCATCACTGCTGCGTTCATTATCTTGTTAGGATTGTGAAAGCCTATTTCATTCTTCTTTTATAAAACTAATGATAAATTGTAACATATCTAGCAGTGAGAACAAATGAGTACCCAAGATAGAAATATTAAAAAAAAAATATTTGATGAAGTTCCCTTAAAAACATCATCATACAGAACAGGCATTGAGAAATCAGCAAAAACAAAGAAGAAAAGTTGATCACCTGAATCAGACGTATCAAGATGATTATCAAAGGAATAGAAACTGAGTTATATTATAAAAAATTAAAAATTAAAAATAACCACCCAAGATGTATGCAGTGAAAATTGAAATCTTTTCAATCAAAAAAGCGTAAAGGAGCTTTGAAAACAAAGGAAAAATAGTTACAAATATCAAAAAACTAAAAAAACTATACAAGGAAAATCGTGTGAGGGTTTAGCTAAAGCATCGGGTGACAGAAAACAGGAGTCAAGAAAAAACGAAAGCTTTCAGGGAAAAATAAATAATTAAACCATGAGAAAAGCTGAAAAATAACAATAAAGAAATACGAAGCACACTGTGAGGGGAAGTATATGTAGAAATATTAAGAATCTAAAAATCGGAAAAATATAACCTAGTCTGCCAACGAATATTATAATACAAAAACGTGCATCAAAGCCTTCACAAAAATTGGATACTAGAAGAAGTATTGAAGGAAAGAGACACGCTTTCCCGACAATGATCCAATAAAAAAAAAGGCTAAGA
This sequence comes from Calamus simplicifolius, assembly GCA_900491605.1. Taxonomy (NCBI): domain Eukaryota; kingdom Viridiplantae; phylum Streptophyta; class Magnoliopsida; order Arecales; family Arecaceae; genus Calamus; species Calamus simplicifolius. The sequence goes on from UESW01004715.1 coordinate 1,164,444, forward strand.
CTAATATATCCAGAAGAAAAAAAAAAAAGACACGATCGAAGACACAAATAATGCAATTTAAAAGACATGCAAATAAGGGATCGTGATAAATGAGAGGTCCACATGATGAACGATTGGATTAGAAAGAAATTAAGCGGGAAAGAAATAGAGGACAGTGAAGCACGAGACGAATACCCTAGGTATCGGAGTAGGGTGAGAGCGAGGCGGGTTATGAGGTAGGTCTCGGCAGCGGCGTGTTCGACCTCCAGGCGGAAGGCGGGGCGCGCGAGGCGCGGGGTGGATCGGTGGCGGCTTTCCGCCTCCTGCTCCCGCCGCTGCTGGTGGCGGACGGCACCAGACCGATGAGCGGCCGCTCGAGATTCGCATCCTCCGCTGCCGAGACGGACGCGGAGAAGGAGGACGACGGGGAGTCCGCGGCCGCCGACGCCTCGCGCAGGCTCTCCATTTCCGGGAAGAGAGCGAGAGGAGCGGTTTACCTCCCCACGACAAAGCGCTCGCCTCTTGCCCTTTGAAAATCGCCACGTGCCGCGAAATTTGAAACCCAAGCGGCAGACTTTATTTGATTTTAAAAAATCTCTCCAAATTTGACCAATCTCTCTCTCTCTCTCTCTCTCGTTTCAAAATTTTAAAATGTTTCGTTAAGTTGGTCAACGCCGTCTCGCCAACGATCTTCGTTTCCTTGAACTCGCGAAGAGACTTCGTTTGTTTGACCTTACGAAATCGTATAATCTAATCCTTCGTTAATTGATTAGATATTTTTAAATAGCAAAGAGAGAACTTATATCTTCCTTCTCTATTCTCTTTTAATTCAAACATTCATGAACATATGCCACTAATGTTAGATTGTGCGCAGAGAGGCCGCCGTCTTCCTCGGGAGCCTGCAAAAAGTTCCGGACCGGTGGTTCCGACGGGGACCCTCCGAAAGTAGTGAGTCGTCGACAGGGATATGGCTCAGAGAGAGTTTGCATGGAGCACGGGTCCTCTTTTTATACCTGTTGGGGATCCTTTACCTCGGTCTGTTGGAACCGTCGAATCCGTCCTGTTGTGATGTTTCATCGAACGGCAAGTCGTTGGACTGTTGCTGGATAAGGGCCGCTTATAGCGGTAACTGCCTATCAGGTTAACACTTGCCCGTGATTTTGGTGAGCGAGGTGCTTAGATTGCGTCGGCTGTAAAATTACATTGTGTATGTGGGAGATACTGCGGGCCGATATCATAAATTTTCCAGGGAGGTCGGCGCTGAGGACCGACGCTGGACTCCGACGCTGGAGGCCGGCACTTTTGATTAAATAACGCTGGAGGCCGACACTGGATGGAGGCCGACGCTGGACGCTGGAGGCCTGGATGGAGGCCGACATCTCATTACCAAAGGCCGACGCTGGCCTCACTCATTGCTTTCGAATCAAGTCAAAATGGGTTTCACTAACATCTTTAAATAGTGATCGGTCAAAAGTTGGACCAATGGTTAATAAACATATCATAAATTTGGATCTCAATCCACCTTTTTGATTAAATAAGTTATCCAACGCTACCTATAAATCTCATTTACCAAACTGGTCGAATCAAGTCAAAAGGGTTTCACTAGTTAAGCGGACTTTTAATGGATTATGTAAACTTAAAGTATGTTAAGATGATGGATAAAATAGATTTTAAATGGGTTCAATGCATCAGGTTATAATCTGACGCAATTATAATGCAGACCAAAAATGAGTAAACACAAAAGATGCTAGAGATGAATTTGACCCATTTGATAAATGTATCGATGGGTTGACCTATTTATGACCTGAATCGAATATATTTACGTGAAACCCAACTCTAATGAATAACAGATCAATTACAAGTTGGCCGGTCAGGCAGTCCTAAATTGCAAATCAGGAACTCAAAAGAGTGGTTAACATGTATACAAATTAAGGAACAAGCATGGATGATTATATTCCAGGGACTGGCAATATTTGTTAAAGATGAATACAAGCTAATTACTATGTTTCAATCAACCTAGTGCAAGAAAGCATTAGTTATTATTAATATTAAAATATTTGCATGACTCAATATGATTATTATTTATCAATGGTAATTAAATTGAAGAATAAATATACTTTACCCATACAAGGTAAGGTCCCATTTTACTTTGCTAATCTAGGTTTTGAAAAGTATCACTTAATTTATTTGAGATCAGTTTCCATCCATAACCATTTATTGTTATTACCCATATGAGACTTTACACCATTTATTATGCTCCTAATGATTCAGGAAGCAAAAGAAAACGAAGAAATACAATGAAAGATGATCGAGAAATTAATTTTAACCATATTTTCTTTAAAAAATATGTCATTAAATTATTACTTTTTTTGTTACAAGCGGGCGATCACATCACTCTGGCGCGAGTCAAACCCATAAGATCAGAGAATAAAATTTGCTGCAATATAACAGGGCAAAGGGAAGTGTCATTCCCACTGGCCAGGATGGCGAGCAATGGTAGAAGCAACCCAATCAGCTGCTGCATTGGCCTTCCAATAAACATGACGAATCATGGGGGCACATGTAGCCTGAAGAGAGACTCTAATATCTCTGATAATGGGGTTTAGAAGAGAATATGGATCCCCATCCCTACTAATCCACCTGATAATCGCAAGAGCATCTTCCTCAATGATCAATCGACGATAGTCTAAATGACGAATGGCATGAGTAATGACGGCCCATGCAGCCTGGCGCTCTACCATAGAGATCGAAATGTCAATAGAGCTATGATCGCCAGCCGCAAGTAACTGACCGTCCGCCCCACGAATAACAAACCCAAACCAGCAGAACGATCGAAGACAGAACCATTAAAGTTCACTTTGACGTAACCCGGGGGTGGGGGCTCCCAAGAGACGAAGATCGTAGATCGGTGCACTGCCGAAGCAGCAGGGGAGTCCCAGTGGCCAGGCCCGTCAGTGTGAATGCCAAAATGACAGCGAGTGTACTCCTTAGCGTGAAAGAGAGCACGGCAGAGAATCACCTAAGGTGAGGTCATCTCCTCAGCAAAGACAATATGGTTCTGAGACAGCCAAATATGATAAGCCATATAGGCTGATAAAACACCCTGAGAGCAGGGACCAGTCTGGGCAACCAAATGGACAGCATGCAGGAATGAAAGTCGGGGGGACCATCCTTCAAGAACCATGGGGTGAAGTGGGTCAACTGCCATATCTGAGATGCACGAGGATACATAAATATGACATGATCAACCAATTCATCTTGCATTCCACATATTGGGCAGAGAGGCAATATAGAAAGATCACGATCAGCCAATAGGGAACAGGTAGGTAGGCGATCCCAGAACATGTAGGTAGGCGATCCCACATGAGTTTCCATAAAAGAGCTGAACCCTAGGGTGTACTGGCAACCGCCAAATCCAGGCAACATCACCGAGGCCCGAAGGCCGAGAGTGGTAGCGGGCAACCAGATCCCTAGAAGGGGCGCAAGGAACATAGGATCGATGCCAAAGTCTAATGTCCGAGCTAGCAGAAAGAGGAAGAGGCATGGCGAGGATCCTTTGTGCAAGCTTAGTCCCAAACAATCGATACACCGTAGGGGCATTCCAAACAGCACTCTCCTGGCAAATCAAAGAAGAAACAAGCTGAGAGGGTTCAACATCAGTGCTGATAAAAGTCGGCCATCGAGATAGAGGAAGATCAACTATCCATGTGTCCTGAGTAACATCAACAGAAGTCCCATCCCCTATCATACAATGTATATCAGTCATAATGTAGGGGCAGCCCGGCAGATCGCACGCCATAAGAAGGAACATCCGCTGGGGAAACTGAAGGCCGAGTCAGCAGTCCAGCCTCTGTATCTGCCCCGTATGACAGCACTCCAGAAACAATGAGGGTCCAACAAGAATCTAGAAGCATGCCTCACCATAATAGTCTCTCGACGGAGCACCAAGGATTGGATTACAAGACCGCCCTCTCGAGTAGGCAAACAAACAATGTCCCAAGCCAATAAATGAAGACCATGGCCCCCCTACATAGACGTCCAGAGAAAATCTTGAATGCGTCTTTCAATTCGGCGGAGGCAAGTGGTCAGAATCAAAGTATTGGATAACAAGTAGATAGGAAGTGATGTAAGAATAGAGCGGATCAAGGTGACACGCCCCATCATAGAAAGACCCGAAACCTGCCATCGATCCAAGCGAGCAGAAATCCGACGATCAAGGTCCCCAAAATCATGCTATTGGGGCCGTCGCCCCATAATAGAAATTCTAAGGTAAGTCAGGCGGTCAGAGGAGGTTGAGATCCCAAATAACTGGGCAATGGCAGCACGACAATGGGGAGAGATCGAAGGGCTGAAACAAAGAATAGATTTCTGCAAGTTGACCTGTTGCCCCGAGGCAAGGCAATAAGACTGAATAATAGCAGCAATAAGACTGAATAATAGCAGAACAGGTGGTTGCATTCTGAACATAAGCTGAACTAAGCATAATACAGTCATCAGCAAAAAGAAGATGAGTGAGAGGAGGTCCGTGAGGCCCAGGCATATAAGGCTACAAACGAAACGCCCCAACCACCTAATCAAGAGCACGAAACAGATAATCAGCACACAATATGAACATGAACAGAGAGAGAGGGAGTAGTTATTTAAACCGGTGCCTTTTAGTACTGGTTTTAAAACAAAGGGATGGGAACAAAAAATTTTATCAAAATGGTGTTAAAGTAAAAAACGTCATTTCAAATAGCGTTTTCTATTTCCACGTCATAATTTTTCGGCTCGACCCCATCAGCAGAGCTGGGATAGAAATCGCCACTTGGAGTGACGATTTCATTTGGCGATTTCATTAAATTGAAAATCGCCACTCTATGTGGCGACTTTATTGCTGACTTATTCCTACGGGGACTTAAACGCTATGGATCCTTCCCTTCGGATAATCTTCTAGCAAATCAAAAGAGGGGTTATATGGTGGTTAATGATTCAATATCAATCGAAATTATCTTGTTATATCTATTATCTTGTTAATCAAAATTATCTTGTTATATCTATTATCTTGTTAATTAGAATTATCTTGTTATATCTATTATCTATAACAAGAAAATAGATATAACAATTATAATTATCTTGTTATATCTATTATCTTGATAATAGATATAACAAGATAATAGATAATAGAGGATTAGGATCGCTGGGAGGCTCCGAGCGTTTAAGAAGGGATCGCGCTTGAGTCATCTGATAATTGAAAAAAATATGTAGAAATTACCACTTGGAGTGGCTACTTCAACTAAACTGAAATCGCCACTTCAAGTGGCGATTTCTACTTGTCCCGTCAGCGACCCTCCTGACGGGGCTGAACCGAGGGATGATGATGTGAAAGTGAAAAACGCTATTTGAAATGGTGTTTTTCACTTTAACACCATTTCATTAATATGTTTCATTCCCACCCCGTTATTTTAAAACCGGCGCCAAAAGGCACCGGTTTAAAAAACTACTCGAGAGAGAGAGGACATCCCTGGCAGAGTCCAATAGCAGAGGAACAAAACTCAGTCGGACTGCCATTAATAATAATAGAAAAAGAGGGCCCTTAGACACATGCCATAACCCATTCAATGAATAGATCAGCAAATTCGAACACCCGTAGCGTGCATTGAAGAAAAGGCCAACTCATCCTGTCATAAGCTCTCTCCATGTCTAACTGAACAGCCATGAGAGACTATCGACAAGTGGCTCGCTGAAGGTCATGCATGAACTCCTAGGCAATAAGAGCATTATATGATCAGCCTATAATGCTAGGGAAGCAGAGCATTCCCTCTCTTGAGAACAAGCGCAAGAAAAGTCCTCTAGATATAGTTCTGGATGAGAAGACAAACTAAATAGCCAATATAACCTCCTGCCCATTAATATCCCAGTAGTAGCGGAAGAAGAACGGCGAAAAGCTATCTGGACCAGGAGCTTTGTTAGGTCCCAGAGCCCAAACCGCCGCTAGGACCTCCCGAATCCAAAGACCGTTATCAGTCTCTAAAACCCTGGTAGCTCGAGTAGCAGTGATCATGGGGGAGCCAAAGGCAGAGACCTCCGACCAGCGAGACTGAAAGAAATGAAGAATCTGCTCCCGAATAGCCCCTTCATCATCAAGGATATTACCATTCGCATCACGTATCCGATTGGCAGCACACCTAGCTACAGTGGCTTGGTAAAAGAACCTAGTGTTTCGATCTCCTTCATAAATCCACTGAACCCTGGACCACTGTCGCTAATAAGTCTCCTACTGCCGAAGCAAGGAATGTGCAAGACCAAACTACTCCTTAGAGACTGAAGATCAAGCTCAGATAGGTAACCCTCCACATCCTCCTTAACGCTTCCACAGCCAGGACTTGCTGCATGAGATCCCCACCTCTTCTATACCATCTTAAGACTCTGCACTTAGTGAATTCTAATCGGCGAGAAAGCCCATAAGTAAAATTCCCTCGAATAGGCATTCGCCACATCTTTTGAGAAACGTTCGTGCAAACTTCTCATATACATAGAGCATGCCTAATAAATCCCAACGGCGATGCGGTGCACAATCTCAAAATTTTTGTTCCTATTTAGGAGAGAATGATATTAAAGGCGCTCTCTTATGCCAGCTCTTAAAAAACAAAAAAAAAGGAAGAAGCAGAAAAGCTTCACCGATTTACAACGACGCACGATCCTGCTACACGTTTGGAGACTGCTCACTCGAGCAAATCCCAGAGTTGCGATGAGCAAATCCCAAAAGTATTCATTTAAGGAAGATCACAAACCGAAACTTGGAAACACTACTTAACAGGACCACCCATATAAGCCAATAAATTCCGAATGCAACGCAATGCAATGCATTAGGAGACAATTCCCTCTTTTTTAGCTATCCGAGAATGAACCTCTCTTGCATTAGCCTCACATTTACAACAATGAAAGACCCACATGATCACCCCTGCTCCAGAAAAGTAGTTGACTGCTAATAATGGCTGCCACCCTGGACTGGAGAACCAAGTGTCAAAGTAGTATTTGAATCAAACAAACAAATTCGCAGGTCATAGATATATACACATCTGCGGCTCCAGGAGCCCACAGAACCGGGTTACAACCTTTGATGACATATGCACCAGAAATTTTCCCAGCTGTTATTTCAAAGAAAACAACACAGGTGAGAGGAACGCAGCTGCATTACAACATCCTTTTCTTAGCTGAAGCCAAGCGCCTTCCCATATTGATTGATGCCAGCTCTCAGCCAGTTACATAAACAGGTACTGCACAAGGAAGAACATAGAGGTGTGAGAGCTAGAACATCCCAGCTTTGGGCCAATGAGCAGGAAGAAGGACGTTCCATTTCTTTACCAGTTTTCTTTATTATTATTACTAAGGGTTTTTTATAAGGTTCACATTAAGACAATAATCCCAAACAAATTATAGAGGCTTTTGTAAGGTTGATACTGGATTAGGTAAATGAATACAAGAATGAAAATGGCATGAGAAAAAGCAAACTAAACTAATGTGACAAAGAAACACTCGCATCGGCCAAAAATGCAAATAAATAAATAAATTACAAGGACGATTACCACTTTCTTTTGAGAATGCCATGTTAATATCTGGACATGAAGTGATGAAATCGCTGACTTTTTAAATCAAACACTCTACAATGCAGGTCTTGCGAAGATGCAGTGCCCCCATTTGAACATCTCCTCTTCTTTCTCATGCGTAACAAGAAATCTTCCGTATCTAGAACATAGGAAACCTGTGGCATTCACAGATTAGTCAAATGCTTAGACAACCAGGAGGAAAATATGCTTACTATGAAAGCAACAGAGCATATTCATATAATCAGCAGGCCTATGGAACAGATTGGTTCACATGAACATATGCACTGAATACCTTAGAGGAACTGCATGATATCTTGCATTCCAAACCATTGACGACTTGAATCACATCCATGATGTTGCAATTAGTAGAATGCTCATCCTCGCTTTCAAATCTGCGCTTATTCCTGAAGAATATTGATCCATTATTATAGGTAATTACAGTTACAACAGCTTAAAATTTCATAGCCAGCAAATATTGCATACCTTTTTAGGAAGACACCATGCGATCCCTTTCTATCTGAAACACTCGAGAAGAAATCATTATATAGATAAGCTGAAAAATTAGGATCTATAGAAACAGCAGTCACTTCAGGCTTTTCATGTCCATACTCCATTAATTGAATAGATAACCGAGTCGGATTTGAATTCTGCAAAATCTGACATAAGTGTCACAACTAAGAAACAGGTTTGGTTAGATATAATTGACAATTAAAAATAGGATTCCTGTATTTCCACCAACTTTTTCCATGCTAAATTGTTTTGACTTCTTAAAGCATGAAATCTATTCAAATGCTCTACCCTAATTTTTGGACCCCACACTTCGACAATGAGGGGGTTCAAGAGCAAGATCTTGCAGCCAGTCAAAGAGTACTATGAAAGCAACAGGAAATTTCGATCAAAAAAAGGAAAGAAGGTATGGAAACTTACACACTCAAATCGGTATATGCTTTCATCATGGAGGAGGACACGAGCATTTTCATGATAACCTAGATCACAGAATCTACATGGTCGCCTTGATTTTTCATATAAATAGAGCTGAAGAAGCTTGTTGTCCATTTCATCTGAGGCAATCGCTTGAAGCTGAAGGAGAAGTGCAGATGAGTGCATTTCAGAAGCATTTTATATTAATACTCAGAAAAGTTAAATGTATCTGAAAAAAATACCTGCTTAACAACTTTATATATCAACTTGTCCAATGTAAAGAGTACATAGGACTGAGTTCCAATGATGGCACGGCAATCATCTTCAAACTTGGTATTGTCAGCAGAACCATCAAGCAGGTTGTACAGAGCACTCATAAATCTGCACACCCAGAGTGAAAAAAATTTATTTCTTTTGTTTTCTTGTTGTCACATAATCTAGATGGATAGATGCATAGATGTTAACAAAAATTTACTTAGCATATAAGTCAGGAGGGCTTGTATCCTTCGAAGTTCTCCATTTCTTTTCAGCAGCTGATGAATTTGTCTTTGCTGAGAGCATTCTCTCATACAATGTCTGCAAGAGCATGCCACAATGAAACCAAGTTCACACGTGGTTTCCAAGAACATATGCATTCAAAAAATCTGACCTGATGAAGCCTAAACAGCACGTAAAATGAATCATTTCCATAAAATATCCGCGAGCATTTATCTTCCTTATCATGCAAGCCTGCAGCGACATGTTTGGCAACTGGCTTAACTGTGTGTAGAAAACGTTCTGAAAATGGCAATGACGTTATTTCACCCTCAGCATCATTTGCATCAGCCATTCCTTCAGCCTCACCCTCACTTTCAGCCTTAGCATCCTGATCATCATGATCTGCATCTTCCTCTTCCTCCTCATGATCTTCACGAGAACACTCCTCACCATCACCAGATTCACTACCTGAAACATCCTCACCAGCCTCTGATGCATTTTCACTGTCCTCCGTAGATCTTTGAGCACTTTCCTCACCCTCATCATCAGCATCTGCATCATTTTCTCCTGCTGCCTCACCACAACAGGCCTCTGCTTCTCCAGGTCTGACTTGATACTGTCTGCTAGCAGAACCATCCTTTGGTTTAGGCACCGCATCCATAGTAGCATCTTCAAAAGCTACAAAATTGTCCTCTTCAAAATCTCCATTAGGAGATAATTCACCCTCTTCCCTTTCAACTTTGAAGTTATTGTGGGCAGCGGAACCTTCATTGATTCTGTGCACTTTGTTACTTTCAGTGGTGCTACCGCCATTTGCAGGTATGTTTGGCCTCCCACCGTCCCCTCCCTATCATAGGAACAAGCATATGGAGAACTAAAATGAAAAGGTACTAAATTTTAAAACAAAACTACAATTCTGTATTCCTAAGAATAAACAAAACAATAACATTCATATGTTAGTAATAACAAAAACAATTGCAGGAATCGTATAAAAGCTGCTACTTGCAAATGAGGCAACTTTTCTCATGATTGTACAAACACAATTTTCATGATCATATCATCACATAAGAATAAACAGAAGGAAAATCCCACGTCATATGTTTACATTAATTTCAAGAAATGTAATGAAATGCCTAAAATACCAGGACCAAATAAAGATTGGGTCAACATATTAAATATGATGATTTATTAGTAAAAGATTCAGGAATTGTAATGTATATTCAATTTCTACACAATAACAAATAAGAAAGAGTAAGCATACAAATGAACATAACCAGAAGATGGTCTTGGATTTACGCAATAGATTCTTCATCTTCTGTCACTTGAAAGAGCAACAGAGATCTAGCACTTGATAATCCTCGAATGTCTTCATAAGGAACACCATCAAAGTTGGAGCTCATATTTTTCCTTTTAGAGAAAGCACAATAAAGTAAATAATATTCTTAAAAATTAATTATTTACAGGTTATGCAAAAATTATTTTCCACGCCAAAGAATCAAAGAATTCCAACAAATTATCATCCAAACTAAAATTATTTCATCATTCTAAAACTTTAAAAGATATAATTAGAAATAAACATATAAGAGAAATGATAGGAGTAGCCTCAATTGAAGATAAAATGAGAGAAAATTGATTACGATGGTTTGAGCATATACAACGAAAACCTTTAAATGCTCCAGTCAGAAAGAGTAATCTTTTAACAATCTATGGTAAGGATAAAGATAGTGGTAGACCTAAACTAACATGGACAGAAATAATTAAAAAAGATATAACTAGTTGTAATTTGAATGTCGACTTAGTCCCGAATAGAGCAAAGTGGACGAAGTAGATTCATGTAGCTGACCCCATATAGTTGGGAAAAGGTTTAGATGAGTCGAGTTGAGTTGAGTATTCTAAGATTTTGTCATTAACACCAATGAAATTTATTATACAACCCAAACCTTCATACTTCAACACAATTTTCTCAGCTGTTGCCCGTCAGTTTTCTTAACCAATCAAACCCTCCATTAATAAAAAGTTGACTAGAACTTGTGTTAACATAGTTGTTGATTATTATAAATGTCGCTGTAATGCATAAATACCAAAATATCATCCTCAGCATATTGTGTGAATATGTTGTATATTTCAATGTTAATCCACTTAGAACTTCCAGACTTAAAACAAACTGATTACTGTAAGAATACCAAGGAAGTTTTCAACATTCAAGCGTCAGAGGCGTCAAAAGGAGAACCAACTCATAGATTCCATTAACTAAAAATGGGTGTTTTTCAGCCAAAGAACCAAATGATAACCTCTTGGACCTAAATGTCCAAATAAACTATGAAGAAGACAAAGAACTCAATAACAGCAACGACAAAGCTTTGATCACAAACTAGTTGGGGTTGGCTACATGGATCCTTTACATGGATCCTTTTTCTCCATCCTGCTCGATTTTGAGTCATGTTACAAAGTAGAAAAACTCAAAAGTACAATATCCAGCAGACTAATGACCATAAAAGCGAGGCGAGCCAGATAGCAACCCGAATGTATGAAGGTCCACAATCACCTAAATTGCTAAATCATACCTCTGAAGAAGGTAAAACTTCATTGCTAGCTCGAGGATCAACAGCTGTCTCATTTCCAGCTTGGCCAGCTTTTGAAGTTGCAGCATTAGCACCTTTCAAGGAGAAAGCAAAAGTCATAATTTAAACTCCAAAAACAGGAAAAAAAATTGAAGGAAGAAAAACAGCACAGTCCCTCAAACCTGAGGTGATTTCTAGGTTGGTTCTAGTACGACTTTGTTCAGCTCTACCAGCAGGAGAGACATTATCTGTTAACATTTCAGTCACTCCAGACGTTTCATCAGCTGTGTAAGCATTGCCCTGCACCCTTCCATGAAGTGGAGCACCAGAGAGATTATCACCTCGGCGAGAGGCATGATCAACATCATGAAAACCATTATCACTAATTGTTGCATCCCCATTTGCCAATCTAGCCCTGCATGACACTGCCTGTTCCGGAGGAATGTTTTCATCACCGTTGCTTTGCTTTGTAGTAGCAGCACCTTCAGCACCATGGCTGCTATTGCTTTCCCCAACATTTGCCACACTATTTTTGACTGCACGGGTCTTAGGTTTCACCACATCCTCAGTATCTTCTGCACCTTGAGGCCGAGATTGAACACACAACATCGGCTCCAAAAATGTCGTCCATATCTTCATTACTTTGTCCAATTGGTCTGAGGATGAACAAACTTCTCCACATGAATACTTAATGATCTGATACAGGTCTTCATGAAGGTCTGAATCCACATACTCAAATTCCATATTGGGGACTATGGGCCGCCGATTTCCAGCAGCAATAGCAAGAAGCACATCATCCTCCTTCCGCTTCTTCTCATTAATTTCTTTAATCTCAGCCAATAAAGCTGTCCAAGGAACCGCATTGCAGACATATTACCAAGATAACAGAGCAGAAAAAAATGTAACATTACCGATATACATAAATCTATATTTCTGTAAATATCATATTAACAAGAAATCTCCTTTACAGATGCACTACACTTTATTTTCAGAAGTTGGTTTAATGGAGAATTTAATGGACATTTAATGGACATAAACATAATGATCTTGTAATTAATCGAAGAATTCATGATACTTGAAGGCAGTGTGAGATTAAAATGTATTTACCTTTTGTGCTCAAGCTCTTTGTGTCTTGTTGCTTGAAATAGAAACTACGATGGTCAAGTGATTTGTGATAATTCTTGGCATATATTTCGGCCCAAACTTTATTGAAATCTGACCGACACCTTGACCATTCCTCTTGCTTTTGCTTCAGACGAGTTAATATGACAGGCAATGCAAGACTAGCATTTTTCCGTAGAACGTCCATCACATCCAAGCCATGATCACCATATAATCTTTCGATGCACCTCATGTTTAGTGCTATTCAAGAAGATGAAAAAACAAACAACAATCATTATATGTTCAAGAAAAAAGAGAAAACAAATTGTTTCTGTTATTAGACATGAATACTAACAAGTAAAATGATCTTCAATGCGAATTGGACTCTCTGATTTGATTGTATTGTCCTGAATCTTTTCTAGCAATTCCTCAACTCGCTTAGTAGTCACATTCACCGACTCCAATAACATATCCAGCTCAAACCTGAAAGCATCTCACAATTAAGAAAAGCACATTAACAAAGATTGCACAGAAACAGTTCTGCACCTTTACATACAGTGGTTATCAAAATATCAACACAGGGTAGCACACTGCTTCCATTTAATAAGAGAAAATGGATGCTAAATTAAAGAATATTATGATATGCATGTATGGATGGATGTATTTTAAAATTGAGATTGAGTAAGCACCTATCATCCTCGCACCGAAATAAACTTTCTTCATATTGGTTTTTGCGCATATGCTTAAAAGAATAATCCTCACTTCCAGAAGTCACTGAGACCCAAATATCATTCAGCACTGATGTGCCAAGGTCAGTCCTGTGGCTTGAAGGATGAATTGGATACTGGCAAGCAACAGGGCAAAAAGTAAGACAGGTTGGAGAGCCATAGTTTTACAAGAAAGCAACAACGGCACAATAATATTTACATTTTTTGGCAGAAGACGATAACTGGGAGTGCATCGTTGACAGTTTGAGAGATCGAGCTCTGAAATTGGTTTGCATAAATTATATTTTTCTTTGTTCGAGTACAAATGAGTCTTGTGAGACGCCATGTCTTTAGAATTATAGGCAGCACCTTTGTTTTCCCTTTCTTTATCTCTTTCCCTTTCACGCTCTCTCTCCCTCTCATCCCTTTCACGTTCCCTGTCTCTGTCTCTATCCTCTAGCTTAACTGGTCTAGCCACATGTCCTTCATTCCACAAGGATGCTGTTAGTGTAAAACAACAAAATTATATTTTATAAAGTATAGAAGTATTAGATAAAACACCCAAACATCATCAATCGTCAAAGGTCACAGACAAATTCTGACCAAGGAAGAGAGGTAACCGATTTCAACTAAAAGTACAGGAAAGTGAAGAATAAGAATAAGATTTTTACATACTTTTATTGAACACGCCTGCTAGAAATCCATCTGCAGAAAAGATAACTCATTTAGAAACTACATCCACAGAATTAAAATTTCACAAATATCCAAAGAACACACACACACACAAAAACATAATTAATGGATTCCCATAACTGTAAAAATATATAAGCTGACCTATGTTCTCACAATGGGCCAAAAATTCATTAAAACCATCCATAAGATCTGGATACTTTCAAGGATGTCACCCACCTGAAAATGACAGCAGACACAAGCTTTCAAAAGGCATCAAATGTGGAAATATAGAAGTACAAAAGAAAAGGCATGTTCCTTTGAGCAAAACTTGTGGTGTTTTGTGACTCATGATGATACGATAAGCAAGAAAAGTGAGTTAATAACTACATATAAGTTCAACAACTGTACCAAATAGATATATGCAGTATCCTGAAGGCACCAATTGATGACTACAGTTCATAAAATGGCAAATTATGATGTGTGAATAGATTGATTTTTAAACAAAACAATGTAGTTCGATGAGTAAAGGCTTCCTTGAAGCCTTCTCAACCCACACTTTTGTTCCATAGCCAACTCCATTTGAATAAGAAAAGCTCGAGCAACAATGATTAAAATCTCACAATTTCTGACTCATTCTCATATGTTCTGATTCCATTACCAGGAGCATTGTTAAACCAAGGGATAAATCAAGATGCACATATGCTTGAATATTGATGGTTATCAAGTGCAAATGCACGAGATATCCAAAGAGATGTAATAACTGATGAATGGCTGTGGTTCCATTGCAATCAAGCGCTCCAACTTTACTTAGTCATCCATCTATCAGACAGCAATAGCAGACCTTTCCTATTTTAAAACTCTAAAAGGTGAATTACAACCAGCCTAATTTAGGTTAAAGTCAAACAGCCTCAATTAAATAGACTTACAAACTTCACCTTGTATCGCAATATCAACCCTGCTGAATCAAAAGTTTGCTCAATTATCCATGCCATCAATGATTCCTTCATATGTGAGACTTCAGTCTCAAAACTTATGATACATTCACTTTCATCATCACATGGAACCTTTATGTCTACAGTTAATAAACATACTCTGGGCACTTCCTTAGACAGCAACCTAAGACAGCACCACCAACAAAACAGGTGAACTGATGCCTGATCATATAAGGCTTCTGGTGCTCGTGCACAATGATGTTGGTGCTGACAAAAGGTGGAGTTGAAAGTGGCCATTGGTAGTAATGATAAAGATTATTAAGGTTAGAATCATGTAATATCAGCAAAATTCGAAAGATGAATATGGTGACGTGTCAATAGCAACAAGATGAGGTAAGGGCAGGCCAGTTTTAAATGTGACTATAATGTAAGTAGAAATGGCAGAATGAGAATAGCAAAGATAAGGATCCTGGTGGGAAAAACAGTGCCGAGTGATTGTGAGAATGAAAGAATGATCTGGTGATGGAAGCAAAAATAATGATGCAAACACAGATAAATGAAACCGAGCTAAGTAACAATCAGAAACTCAAGGACCCAGTTTATTCAGTATAACAACAAATCAAGGCACACAGTTCGCAAAATGAGGACAAGTCTGTTTGACTGTCAAAACAGACTTGTAGCCAGTTTAGATAAGGAGATGCATTGCCTGTTTGACTGTCAAAAGACATTTGACCTTTCACGTTAAGTAAAATGAATATCATTGAACAATAATTCATAATAAGAACTTTAGAATGACAAAACACTTCTTTTACATCAATGGAATATATAATTTGGGCATGGCAGTCATGTGACTTCTTATGTAGTCACATTACTACCTTTTTTTTCTTTTAGTGTAATCACATTGGTTCTACTTATCACATGAATCGATCATTAAATTTTAAGTGCACCATGCAAAACCTGTGGCTTGTGAGAATTAGTAATCAACATTGTGTCTAAAAGGGTCATAGATTGAGAATGTGCAATATTAGGAATGTTTAAATTCGTTAAATTGATCTTTGAGAGTTGGTTTTGAAGCTTCTTCTTCTTTGCAAACTGCTAATAATCCTTTTAATCAGCTAGCATAACTAATTTGACCTAAATTTAAAAGCCTTAAACTCACTGGAAAATACCCAAAAGCAGCAACTAGAAAACTATAGGATATTAAAACTTTGAAAGGAAAAAGGGTAAAGGTTCTTAAAACTTCACAACATAGGCTACATGTCATGCAAAAAAAAAGGGGCTAAAAATCAACTAATTTATCAAGAGTTAAGAAAAGAAGAAGCATATCCACATTCTGTAAGGAAAATTAATAATCAGAACTTTACCAGGTTCTTCAGTTCAGTTCTGGTAATAATTTCCTTGCTATATATATGAAGGCATTTCAAAAACTCCTGGTATGTTTCAGGGTGCAACTTCTCCTTGACTCTCTCACAGAAATTAAATTCCTGAGTGTACACACCTGCCAAAGATATTGTAGATTCAGATTCAACATACATACGCATATGAGCATTGCAAGATACAAATGTCAGAGCCCTTACTCAGAAAAAAAGAAAGAAAGAAACAGTTGTTCTTTCAATAAACGAAACAAGAAAAACAGATGCAGATGCATGCATGTTCCGATATACCTATTAACCCATATTAGTATCTACTCACGGTACAGAGTTTTGTACAAGAAGCAAAACATATATAGAATATTCAGCACTAATTTATCAATAAAGAAGGCAACACCAATGCAGTTCCATACCTGATGGCTACAATCATATACAGCAATATATTATTCAATTTTCTCGTACATATCAATCCATCATGATAGGTACTTATCACTGTATTTTCTGCTAACAGCTTGGCCATAAGGACATAAACCAAAGCATGAACAACCAAGAAGCAGAATGCATCGGGAAGGTCCAATATAAATGGATCAAGGCCTCTTATGTATGCTTATAATGGTCACTAACAGCAAGAAACTACAATAATATTACTAATGTCATCTTTCCACTAAAAGTGCTTTCAGCATTCAAGATGGCAATTCATCAAGCTATGCAGGGTTTGGATCATGGCATTTTGGAGATGATCAAGATGTTTATAACACATGACACATCCACAACATTTATAACAGCGGTGATCACACACAGTAATCCTGAACAACCTTTTCGGTATTTTGACCAACTAGAATACATGCAGAGATAACAAACTATGCTCCTAGTACAGACCACGACCTTGAAGTATTCCTGAAAGCTATGATAATGATTCAGAAGTTTTCATGAAAACCAACAGCCTTATTAGGCATCAGCCCTTTTATATATTCATCTCAAATCAGGGATAGGAAGGCCATTAGAATGAAAAGAGCTGTAATCTCATTTATGCATCTGATAATTAAAAAACAGCCAACATAAAGAGCATGAGGAACCCAAACACTTGGAAAGCAGGGCTCCCAAAGCTGCAGTGCACTGTTCAAGTCCTAGCAATGAAGATGTTAAAGAATGCATCAGCCAGGAGTTAGAATCTTGATACGACGGAACATTTAAGAACATAAACAACAAAAGAAGTAAATGGTGGGACTCCATGCCAAGGAACAAGGGCAGATAGGACACAGGAAAAGTGTATTAAACAATAATTCTAAAGAGATACAGTTTATTCAAAAAGCAAAAATATCAATGAGCACAAGAAAACAAATGCTGCTGGACTTACTCTTCAAGGCATTCTTATCATCAAAAGATGAAGCCGAAATGCTATACATGCCAAAGTTTTCAGCACTTTCCCAGCTTGGTGCAAGTGCTCACCGACAGAGTCATCTACTCTTCTACCAGCTGGTTTACGTTTGCGTGGTCCATTGTCCAAATCCTCTAAGTCCTTATCATCCCGCTCACGATCTCTTCTGTCTCTATCTTCTTTCCTGTCTTTTTCCTTTTCAGCGCGTCTTCTTTGCCTGTCATGCTCTGGATCAGGATGGTCAACACTGAGGTCGCGATCAGCATGTAAGCTATAAGTTCTATCCCTCTGCAAACTCATTATATGGCAACAAGTTAGATCCCAACAGGATCATCAAATCAGACATACAAGTATAGATACAGAGCATGCTCGGTGAGGCTTAATAAATGTGGGTTATATTATCTTCCCTAAGGTAGTGTTTAACTCCCCAAAAGCTATCCCTGGATAAATGTATAGGATAGCATTTATTCAGAGGATAGCTGACGGAATAAGCATATTTTTAAAATTATAACTCTGCCATCAAGGGATAACTTTAGTTATTCCTAGTTCTCTAGGAAATAAGTTCGGGGTATAACCCATGTTTAACCATGGGTTATCTCCTATGGTTAAACTTTTTCTGACATATTCCTTCTAGTTATAGCTTTTGGGGATAAGGGGGATATCCCTTCTTATCCCCTATTTCAAACACTCCCTAAATGATTTAGAATTCATGGGGAGTATCTAGCAGCTCACAAGCCAAAGAATAATTTCATATGAAATGCAATTTGTTCCTGATTCTGATGAAGTGGAATAATTTAATTGTAACCATAGACTTCCAAAACTGAAATCCCTAAGATATACCTTATCCCCATGAGCATGCCTCATTGTAGGCATCACATAGCAGCCCCTTCCATCCCGACCCAATAAAGTTCTAGCAGATGATATATGTTGTGGAGCCATTGTTGCTGAAGCATCAGGCAGAAAGTGCGTGAATTCCTCCAGTAAATCAGTGTGCCTCTCAAAGAGAGCAGCTACCTGCAAAAAATAGCAGGATCCAGAACGTTTAGAGCACAATACCTTGTCAGCGCAAGGCATGGGATGAGATGAAAGGAAAAATACCTTGGTAGACATCATGGATGGATTTGTTCTCCCTCCTGTACATATTCAGAATATCTAAGAACGACTTGTAAACATGCTCATCATTCTGGAAACGATTCTGTAGAGACAAAAGTGATGTAATATGAGAAAACCCCAGAAGTAACTGCTGGCAAGAAATCAAAAAAAAAAAAAAAATATATTTAATCATGTTTATACCTTTATTTTGTTTACAAAATTAATGGCCTCTTCGAATTCAACAGGCTTCTTTTCCTCAGGAAGCTTGATCTCATACCCCTTTGGCAAGAAGGTGTTGAAGCCTAAGATCAGATCACGATGGCCCTTAAACAGTTCCTTCACCCTCACAATAACCCCGTTGGTATCAATCCTGTCACGATGAGAGCACAAACGACGGAAAAATAATTAAACGTAAAGAACCATCAAACCGACTAAGCGACAAGTTAAAAAAGTAACAGAAGGCTACAGGAGTAGAACCTTTGGCTCTTGAAGTCCTTCATGACTTCGAGAAATTCATCATATTTTCCCTTTTGTCGTGAAACATATCCTTCACAGCCTTCAAATAGGCTAGGGCATCGTTCGTCGTCAGTTTCGGAGCGCTGCCGGCGGCCGGCGCCGGCGCCATGTGGGTTTGCCCGGACCTTCAGCAAGACCACCAAAATCAATTGAACCACAGCGGATCGCAACCGGTACCATAAGTTTTTCAACTCAACGGAAAAAAAAAAAAAAAAAATCTTTTTCACTCCCCGTCTAATTCTTTTCACCAGAAACGATAATCCCTACAAAATTGAAACTCTTAAAAATCTCGACTGTAGATTATTCGAGGTTCGAAATATCACGTATGTATGAAGAAAACAAGCACGTCAACACAACAAAATTGAATCTTCGCCATGTTTAGTTATTTTTCCAGGCAAAAGAAGTATTGAAAATCGAAAACTCTCATGGAATCGAATAAATCGAGAAAAAAATTCCTTTTTATCGGTCGTACCATCACCACTCGCAGATATAAAAACACCCATATAAACCACAACCACAACTAGAGAGCTCAAACAGAAAAGAGAACCCGACCGGAAGAAGGAAATCCCAAGGAGAAGAGAAAACTCACGGATCCGCTCGAGATATGTTGGGCCGCTTGAGCTGGAACCCATGAACGCCTCCTCCCGGGCCCTTTTCATCTACCCATCAAACGAAGGGGAGGAGAAACTAAAGATTTTCACCAAACCCCTTTTCTTCTTCCTCTCCTCCCTAAAACCGACGATTTGAAGCAGATATTGAGGCCGAATCCTCGATCTCCCCTCTCCCCGCCTTCCCCCCTTCGATCGCCCGGCTGCAGACGGATCTGGCGGCAAGAATTCGCCGGATCGAGGGCTCCAAGGTCGCGGTAGCTTGCAAGCCAAGCGAAGCGAGGAGCAAAACCAAGAACGAGAGAGAGAGAGAGAGAGAGAGAGGTGGGAACCGGCACTTCCCTCTTCGCCTATATCTGTGGAGAGGGAGCGGGGTGGGGGTGGGCGAGGGGGGGAAGAGAGCCAAGGCGTAGAGAAGGCTGCTTGATTAAAAGTGTTGTAAGAGCCGGTGAGAGGTACCTTACATATACCTGAGAAGTCGCTGAAACCACCCGGCCGTTGGTCCGCTAATCACAGCAGCCGCCCGATCGGTAGCCTTCGCCTCTTTGATCCGTTCAATGGTGATCCCCTCTCCGCTACATCAGACGGTCCCCGATGAACTGAATATCAACCGTATGATTTTGAGTGGGACGGCAGAGATTTCATTGTTTCTAGGGTGCGAAACGGTTCCGAGTGGGAGTAGGATAGGGTCGGTGCGGTTACCGTCCGTTTTCTTGCGCTGTTGGTGATCTGGTTACCTTTCGTTGGCTTGACCCCGAGGGTCACCTGGCTCTCGACCGAGATGGCTTGGGTTGTGAGGAGACCTTGGACCCTTTCATGCTAGCTTCCGACGGAGGGGTGGTAATAATCCGCTAAGGTTCCAAGGCTTCCCCTTGGGTTTCATTATATTTTTTTTAAAAAAAAAAAATTGGCTCATTTTATTCTGATCCAAAGTCGGTTTTTCACATGCCGGATAGTTGCAATCCGACGCTCAAGTTACCCCGGACCTATGTGGGAGAAAAAAAAAATAATAATATTTAGCAAAAATTCGAAGAATTCTTCTTTGTGATATTGTATCAGTTGTATGCGTGGATGTCTGCGTTTGAGCACAATTAAAGAACATAGTGCTGCTAGGTAAGAAGGGCATTAGAAGCTTGGAGTTTTTTCTCAAGCAAAGATTCTCATTTGATGCTCAAGTTATGCGATAGCTAAAGATAAAAAAAAAGTTTATTTAGCTAGAATGATTAGGATTATTTTATAAATGTTTAAAGAAGTTGTATTTTAAGGCAGATGACTCTTGTTAATTCTAATTAATTGATTCCAAAGGAATTGATACTTACAAATAAATATTCTTTGGTTAAATGGGCTAATTTCTATTCAAAGTATAATTAGGCTCTTAAATAAGGATAATCTTAATTATATTAGGATGGATCGAATATGGGAATCCTTCTCTAATTAGGACTCGTCTCTTTAGATGGATATATGATTTTACTATATATTATCACATAACTAGTTAATCAAATTTGACCACATCTCTATTTATAATTTTAATAACACTTGATGTATGCTTATAATTTGTTTAGTGCACTGGATTTATCTATGCTTTATTTTTGTTGAGCACACTAACACAAGCTAATAATCTAATTGATAGATAAAAAGCAAAACACTATCTTGATTTGTGATTTTATCTTCTTGCTATAAAAATTATCAATTTTTATTTTGTTCCCTAAATCTATGAGTAATAATATGTTTCATGGCAATGTTAAAAAGCACAATGTCTTACATTATTCATTAAAATTACATTATGTAGTTTATTATAGCTACTTTTTATTTAAATTTCAACTATTTTTTTTTTTCCCATAAGACAGAAGAGAAAGGAAAAATAACCCTAATGAATTTGGAAAGAGCAGCTAAGCTAACAGTATCAATGTTAAAAGCACAATACCTAAGACTACATATTGGAAATGCATCCTTCAATCAAGTAAATATTAGCTAAATTTGAAATAATATATCTTTTTTTCGATAAATAAGAATATTAAAAAAAATTTATAAAGCTTTTAAAGATAAATAGTTAGAATAACATAATAGCTAAGTCTTTCACTCCAACGCAAAAGACAATGATAGAGTAATTCCGAAGCAACTATTTAATGAAAAATTATACTAAAATGATTATTATTTTCACATCTTTACAACCAAAATAAAACATATCATCTCACCATCATTTTTTAAGAAAACTTTTTTGCTATTATTCATCATTCTCATCTTTATCATGAATAATATGCAAAAAAATGATGCAATCAAGAAGTCTTCATTGATCAAATGGCTTTATGATCATAAATTTTGCATGATATTTCAATTAATTTGATGTTATAATTACCTTAAAGTTCAATAGTCTTCAAAATAAATAAATATAAGAATATTGATTTTTTTTGCTAAGACGTATCTTTTCTCTTTTGTAAAATATTTATTCGATGATCCATCGAGAATACAAGCAAACTTTGAAAAAGAAATAAGTATGCATATTAAAATACATCAACTAAATAGTTGTAAATTGATTATCAAATATATCCAATGAAAGAGAGTTAGATATAGGATAGATGAAGTCATATCTATAATGGATCATTAAAAAAAAAAAAATCGATGGCTTGTTAAAAGTTATCATCAAGCACAAAAGCTATCGTAGAAGTTATATTAAAGAAAATAAGTAGTTTCTTTATAAACATTAGAAATGATTGTTGCTTGTATATCAATAAAAATTATAAAAAAATTAGCATTATGTTTCAACATTAAACTTTGATATGTATTCATGGATAATGCATGTGTTGTAAACAAAAATTTAAGATTTGTTTTATTATTATCTCTTTACTTGTTTCATGTGCTCGATAGTTTCATTGAAAAGTATCCTTAGAAAATAAAAAAATTAATATAACATAGTATAGGCTTGATGATATTTAGGTTACCATATTCAAAATTAACAATAATAAAGATAATACTTTGTTCTTTGCCATATTTTTACAGTTGATTAAAAGTATGTTTGAATTAATTAGTTACATAGTTATATCTTTTTAATGTTTATCTAAAAATAGTATGGTGTTGTTCGAGTCTTTGAGAGTAAATATATGCTTTATAAATATAATACGAAGAAATACAAATTATTAATCTCAAAAATTTTATTTTCAATATTTCTATATTATAATTTTGTCATATTTTGCAAGCCTTGAATAATAATAGTTCAATAAAAGAAAAGGTTAATAAAGCAAAAAAGATTAATTTTCTTTTATTGTACAAAGGAGTACCATCATATATCTTACAACATATCATCAAAATAGTACTATTATTAAGCAAATTCTCTAATATAAAAAATAGAGTTTTTGCAACCCTTTTTAATTAAAAAGAACTCCTAAAGAGTGAGATGCATGATTGGGGTTGAATAATATCTTGATATATATATATATATATATTGTTGGGTAATGGGCCAAAATAGGTCATGAAAACCCTAATGGGCCTTGAAAGCCCATTAACCCCTTATGTATGTGAATGAGAAATTGCGGGGACATTTAGTCCCACATCGAAAAGAACAAGGAAGGAAGGTTCACTTATATGGAAACCTCCTCCTTAAGCTGTGTTCCTTCGGTTCACTTATATGCGAAGCATCACCCTCGCGCACGCGCGTGTGCGAAGGGCGCAATGGGCGCTTTGTAGGCGCACTTTTACGCATCTTTTTGATGATGAAGATCAGATGGTAGAAACTGATCAGGATTGAGATGAGGGGCTGAGATCAAACGATGACTTGGATTGATCACAACCATTGGTGATCGCTGATCAGGATTGATCATGACCGTTGATGATTTGACCGTTGGAAGGTTGACCAGTCAACTGGTCAAGGTTGACCAGTCAACGTTTGACCGGTCAATGGTTGACCATCAGGACCGTTGATAAGGTGTCCCTTCGATCAAATGATAAGTCAATCGAACCGTTGATGATAAGGCGTCCCTTCAATCAAACGGTTGTAGATAAGTCATGTCAAAAGACTTATCTGATAACGTGATTATCAGATCACAATTGTGAAAAGACTTATCTGATAACGTGATCATCAATCACAATTATGAAAGGGCTTATCTGATCTTCAGATCTTCAGATCACAGCCTTGAAAAGGCTTATCTGATAACATGATCTGAAAATCACGAAGTGAATGGGCTTATCAAACATCCTTTTGATCAAAAGAATTCGAATTAATTTAATTCGTAAGGTTGCTTCCAAGGGGCATAAGGTTGCTTTCAAAGGGCATAAGTTGCTTCCAAAGGGCATCTAAAAACTATAAATAGGACCCTAGACCTCTCATTTCAATCATCCAAATCCATTCCGAATTGAATCAATTCAATTCAGTTCTTCCTCTCTCTTAGGCATTTGCATACTTTCCTAAGGATAGTATAGCAATAGTGCATTGAAAAGAGAGTTGCATTCTTGGTTCGATTATTTTGGTGAATTGTAGTGCTGCTTTCATCAAAAGGAGACTGTTGTATCCTGGGAGACAATCGTCATACTGACCGTGAGCACCATTGCGGGACGAAATTGTCTTAAGGACATAGAGTATAACTCTAGCCTCAGTCTGATTCAAGTAGGTAGCCACCATCTGCCACACATACCCGCCAACAATCTTAAGACAATTTTCGGTCCTCCAGAAGTGCTGCTGCAGATGGCTACCATGCATACATCCAAGCCGAGAAGCCGGAGAAGTTTACCGGCACTGACTTCAAGAGGTGGCAACAGAAGATGCTGTTCTACCTCACAACTCTGAATCTAGTCAGAGTATTGAATGAAGATCCGCCTGTCCTGAAGGAAGGGGAGACCGACAAGCAAGTCATTGCTGCGGTGGAAGCATGGAAGCACTCAGACTTCCTTTGCAAGAATTATATACTCAATGGTCTGGACAATACCCTGTACAATGTGTACAGTAGTATTGCTACTGCCAAGGAGTTATGGGCATCCCTAGATAAAAAGTACAAAATAGAGGATGCTGGACACAAGAAATTTGTGGTTGGAAGGTTCCTAGACTACAAAATGGTCGACCACAAAACAGTTATGGAGCAAGTCCAAGAGCTCCAGATCATCCTGCATGAGATACATGCAGAGAGAATGTCTCTTAGCGAGTCATTTCAGGTAGCAGCTATCATAGAGAAGCTACCACCATTATGGAAGGACTTCAAGAACTACCTGAAGCACAAGCGGAAGGAGATGGGACTTGAAGACCTAATTGTCCGCCTAAGGATCGAGGAGGACAATAAGAGCCAAGAAAAGAAGGCAGGAGGACAACCTGCTGAGCCAAGGGCCAACCTCATAGAAGGGAAGAAGAAACGCAAGTTTCCAGGCGAAGGCTTTAAACAGAAGAAGGGCAATCCAAAGAAATATAAATTCAAGGGAAAGTGCTTTGTTTGTGGTAAGCAAGGACACAAATCCAAGGACTGCCGTTTCAAGGATAAAGAAAAGAAAGAGGTCAACATGACTGAATCCCTATCCAAAGAGATATCCGAGATGATGCTGTCAGCTGTTGTATTTGAAGCAAACATGGTTGACAAAGCAAATGAGTGGTACATAGACACTGGAGCTACCAGACATGTCTGCTCTGATAAGAGTATGTTCTCATCATATACTCCTATCAATGGCAGAAATCTGTTCATGGGTAACTCCGCGACATCCAAGATAGAAGGAATTGGCCGCATTGTTATGAAAATGACATCTGGCAAGGAGCTTCTACTGAATGATGTGCTACATGTCCCTGACATCCGGAAGAATCTTATATCAGGCTCCCTCCTAAGCAAACATGGCTTTAGGATGGTTTTTGAGTCTGATAAATTTGTACTCACAAAGGGGGGTATATTTATAGGAAGGGGTTACTTGAATAATGGTTTATTCAAGGTCAATGTAATGACTGTACACAGAAACCTTGAAATGAATAAAGCATCTTCTTCTGCTTATATGGTTGACTCTTCTTGTCTATGGCATGATAGATTAGGACATGTAAATTTTAATTCATTACGAAAATTAATGAAATTAGAATTATTACCTAATCATGAAATCGATCCACATTACAAGTGTGAAGTGTGTGTTGAAGCTAAGTTAGCAAAAACACCATTTCCATCAGTTGAAAGAAATACTGAACCTCTTGACTTAATTCACAGTGATCTATGTGATTTAAAGTCAATTCAAACTAGAGGAGGTAAAAAGTATTTTATAACATTTATAGATGATTCAACAAGATACTGCTATGTGTATCTACTAAAGTCTAAAGATGAGGCTTTAGAAGTGTTTAAATGTTATAAGAATGAAGTTGAAAATCAACTTGGAAAAAGATTAAGGCCATAAGGAGTGATAGAGGTGGTGAATACGATGCACCTTTTGACAAATTCTGTCAGGAGCATGGCATTATTCATCAAACTACTGCTTATCACCTCAATCTAATGGAATTGCGGAACGTAAAAACCGCACATTAAAAGAAATGATGAATGCTATGTTAATAAATTCTGGTACACCGCAGAATTTATGGGGAGAAGCAATTCTCTCAGCAAATCATATTCTTAATAAGATACCTCTTAAGAAGAAGGATGTTACTCCATATGAGTTATGGAAAGGAAAGAAGCCTTCTACAATTACTTAAGAGTGTGGGGGTGTCTAGCTAAAGTAGCTATTCCGGACCCCAAAAAGGTCAAAATAGGACCTAAAACTGTTGATTGTATATTTATCGGTATGCACATAATAGTAGTGCATATCGCTTTCTTGTACATAAATCAGATATATCTGATATACAGATAAATACAATCATGGAATCAAGGAATGCAACATTCTTTGAAGATATATTTCCAAGCAAAAGGAAATTAGAAATAAGTTCAAATAAAAGAACTTATGATATACTGCTAGTAGTAGTCATCAGGAAGAATATCCTGAAGATGAACCCAGACGCAGTAAGAGACCAAGAAGTTGCAAAGTCTTTTGGTCCTGATTATGTAACTTATATGTTACAAGATGAACCTCAGACATTCAAAGAGGCAATGTCTAATCCAGAAGCACCCTTTTGGAAAGAAGCTGTCAATAATGAAATTGAGTCCATCATGCATAATCATACCTGGGAGTTGGTAGACTTACCATCTGGTATGAAACCTTTAGGGTGCAAGTGGATTTTAAGAAAAAGCTAAAGCTGATGGATCAATTGACAAGTATAAAGCCAGATTAGTGGCTAAGGGCTTCAAACAAAAAGAAGGTATAGACTTCTTTGATACCTATTCACCAGTAAGTAGAATAACATCTATAAGAATGTTAATCGCTTTTGCAGCCATTAACAATCTTGAAATTCATCAAATGGATGTTAAAACTGCTTTTCTGAATGGTGAATTAGATGAAGAAATATACATGGAACAACCTGAGGGATTTATTGTTCCAGGACAAGAAAAGAAGGTGTGTAGACTTGTTAAATCCTTATATGGATTAAAGCAAGCACCTAAGCAATGGCATATAAAATTTGATAATGTAATGTTATCAAATGGATTCAAAATAAATGAATGTGACAAATGCATATATGCCAAAACCCTGCCTGAAGGGTATGTGATAATCTGCTTATATGTAGATGACCTGTTAATCATTGGTAGTAATACTGAAATGATTAAACAGACAAAGAAAATGTTGATCAAACATTTTGATATGAAAAATATGGGTGTTGCAGATGTTATACTAGGGATTCGAATCACTAGAACATCTGAAGAAATAATATTATCTCAATCTCATTATATTGAGAAAATATTAAATAAGTATAAAAAGTATGATACTAGCCCGGTGAAAACACCTGTAGATGTTAATCTACATTTGGCTAAGTATACTGGAGAACCCATATCTCAATTGGAATACTCACGTATAATTGGCAGTTTAATGTATGTCATGAATTGCACTCGTCCTGACATAGCATATGCTGTCAATAAGTTGAGTAGATTTACAAGTAATCCAGGTCCAAATCATTGGACAGCTCTAATAAGGGTATTAAGATATCTGCGATATACCCTAAGTTATGGATTACATTATTCAAGATATCCAGCTGTACTAGAAGGATACAGTGATGCAAATTGGATATCTAACACAGAAGATACAAAATCCACAAGTGGATATGTATTCACCTTAGGAGGAGGTGCTGTGTCATGGAAATCTTCTAAGCAAACATGTATAGCTCGATCCACTATGGAATCTGAGTTTATTGCCTTAGAAAAGGCAGCTGAAGAAGCAGAATGGCTTCGAAACCTTTTAGAAGATATTCCATGTTGGCCAAAGCCTGTGTCTGCAATATGCATACATTGTGATAGTCAATCGGCAATATGCAGAGCACAGAATAAGATGTATAATGGTAAGTCTAGACATATACGTCGCAGACATAATACCATTAAGCAGTTACTTGAAATTGGTGTAATTTCTATTGACTATGTTCAGTCAAAGAAAAACCTAGCGGATCCATTAACAAAGGGGTTACCAAGAGATCAAGTAAACTGTTTATCGAGGGGAATGGGTTTAAAACCTATAACTGAAAAATCTTCATAGTGGATACCCAACCTAGCTGACTGGAGATCCCAAGATCTAGGTTCAAAAGGGACAACTAAATTATGAAGAGACTTGATAGCACTAAGGATGTCAATCCTACTCATTCCTATGATAATTGGTGCTACCTGCTAAAGGTACTAGGATAAGCATTGCTTTTAATGATTCTTATGACATGAACATCATGTGGGGTATAGCAGGATACTCTTAATAAGAATCACCTATGTGAGTGTGAACTGGGCCAATTCTATGAGAATTTTAAGGTTTAATTCTCTGAAGCACTCATGAGACCAGGAGTTGTTCGGGGCCAAAATGAACACAACCATGAGAACCA
>UESW01004715.1:1193867-1250836 GCA_900491605.1 Calamus simplicifolius
CTTCTACTTTCTTCTTCTTTGAGTTCTCCTGCAACCTGAGCCTTTCCAACTCCCAGGTTAGTTTCATCCCCCTTTTTTGCCTATGGACCATCGTGCCATTAGGGAGGGCAAGAGGCCCGTAGAAGAGTCTTCCCAGTCTAGCAGTGAGGACCAGGCCCCTGTAGCTAGAAGTCGAATGCCTCTGTCGGTGGGCGGTGTAGTCATCCATGGTGAATCGAGGGCAGCAGGACCCACGGTCACCTCCGGTCCTCCCATTAGGGCAGTTCCCCTGTCCTCTCGCCGTCCGGCGCTTCCTTCGGCGGTGAGTTCCGACCCAGCGGGGCCAGCTGGGGTGGCCTCCACCATGACCTCTAAGGACATAAAGGCCCTTAGAGCTAAATATATGTCCCTGATTTTATTGACCTGTCCGCGCTGGGGCCCGAGGACAGGGTGACTTTCGATCATCCGGGCCAGGTCGCTCTGTACGAGGAGTTCTTCCGGTGCGGGCTACGCCTTCCCTTCCATCCCTTTTTCCTTAATCTTTTAGATAGATATAGGTTAGTGCCGGCACAGTTGACTCCGAACTCGATTCGGATCATTTGTGCCTTTGTAATCCTCTGCCACTTTGAGGGGGCCCGCCCAAGGCTGTCCCTGTTCCGAGCTTTCTATAAGCTCCGCCGCCAAGGTGAGGGTGCCTGGTGGGCATTTACCGCCAGGCTGGGTAGAGCCTTTCCACTGGGTCTCCCATCCAAATTAGGGGGTGGAAACCTAGATTTCTCTTTGTCCATGTCGAGGGGGTTAGGGCTGCTTGGAGGGAGCCCGATACCAGCTCCAACGAAGATTCCACCGTAGGGGATAGGGATAGGGAGCTATTTACCCTATTATCCAACTGTCAAATTCCCAATTACAAGGAACTCCTGTCTTAGGAGAACTTGGTAGAGGCCGAGTTAGCCCCATTGACCGGTGAGCTCGACGCCTGAATCTTTCTGTCCGTCCTTCAATTTATTGCATGCCGCTACTGATGCTCGTTGCTCTTTTGTGCAGCGATGAGGGTTTCCGCCAGCGACTTTGAGGCCGTGTTGAGGCAGAAGAGGCAGGCGACTGGGGAGTCGTCTAGGCCAGCGAAGAAGCCCCGAGGAAGGGAGCCGGCGAGGCCGGCCATAGCCCCCACCGCATTGACACCCGCGGGGGAGCCGGCCGAGAAAAAACCGGTTGTAAGGGCGGCCCAGAAGTCTGCGAGGGCTGAGATCGAAGAAGGGGAGATCTCGGCCGCCACCGAGGCAATGGTGGTGGTTTTGGATGGAGAGGAGGAAGCTTCGGCCACCGCCGATGTGCCCGAGGCGGGGCGGGTTACTGTTGTCGTCGGCCCTCCGGCCGCTGCCGAGCCGAAGGGAGAAGGTGCTCCCCCAACTGCCAGTGAGGGGGAGCGGGTCGCCAGGGAGGCCTGGAATGGGGCGGAGGCGACCGAGGAGCCAAGGGGGGAGCCGGGGAGCACATCCCGCCAACTGGCCTGGCGCCCGGTCCGTCCCCAAGCTGAAGGCCCACAGGTGGGGCAGACAAGGTTGGTTCCCCCGATCAGTTCAATGGTGGATGGCGTGCAGGCCTTCCGCCTCCTTTCAGGGGTCCGGACCGCCGAGCTCGAAGAGGAGACGTGGGGGATGAGTCACTCCGCACTCCTAGACATGGTAATGGTTTCTGTCGTCCAGGTAAATTTTGAGCACTTGCAATTCTCCCATATTTCTTCTTCTCTTGTAGCTGACATATTTCTTCTGCCACAGTTGGTCACTGGAGCGCTGGGCCTTCGCGAGGCGCTGGCCCAGTCTTCTACCACAATCTCCAAGGCTCTGGCACGGGTCGACAAGTATAGGAAGGAGAGTATGGCGCAGGATGAAAACCTTGCTCACCTGCGCCAGGAAAACTCGGCCTGCGAGGAGAATTGGGCCAGTCGCCTGAGGGAGATGGAGAGCCGGGCCGAAGTCGAAAGCGGCCGGGCCTCCGTGCCGAGGCCAAGATGGAGCTGGCCTCAGAGAGATCGAGGGCCGCCACTGCGCAGAATGAAGAGTTGACTCAGCGGCTCCGACGCACTGAGGAGGAAACTCGGATTGCGATGGAGAGAGCGGCCGCCGCAGAGAAGGCAGCGACGGAGGCTGCAGAGAGAGCGGCCACCGCGGAGAAGGCGGCGATGGAGGCGGGCTTGGAGAAGGCCGGGGTAGTGGCCTGTGCCGACGAGGCCAGCGCCCGTGCCGCAGAGGCCGAGAGCAAGGCCTGGGAGGCCGAGGCCAGGGCGCAGCGGACCGAAGCCAAGGCGGGGCAGGCCGTGCCCAACTACAAGGCCTCGCCCGAGTTCAAGCAAGAAGTCGTCGAGGCCAGCCTCGATGCCTATGTTCAGGGCTTCGAAATGTGCAAGGTCAGAGTATCCGCAGCCCTCAAGATCGACATTGCTGAACTCGAAGATATCCGGCCCGGCGATTCTGATGAGGAGCCTGCAGAGAAAAAAGACGAGGGGAAGCCCGGCCCCGGTGAGCCCTAGGCTATTTTTTCCTTTTTACTTTATTGTATGTAATCGGCCTCAGGCCCAATTTTGTATCCTTCTTCAACAGTCAATGAAAAAAGACCTTTTCCCCTAACTTTTGAGTTTCAATCCATCCTACCTTCCTCCTTCCGAGAAAAATGCATTACTATGCCTTACGTCTTGTAGCCAAACCGTACGCGCTGATGACGTTGAAACCGAATATAGTATCTTTTAAGATGCTCCATGACTCCAAACTTAGCCAATATTTGAATGCGTCTCTAGGATGTAGGCCGGCCATATGAACCGTCACTTAAGATATTTCGTGCTGTCGCAGGCTGTTCGCAAGAAGGCTCGCCTACGCATGAGTCCCCCAAAGGCTAGGAAGGATTTTCCGGGCGGCTTGATTGCAAGCCTAACTTTGGAGGCATCCGGATTGACCAAAGACGGTTGAAGTTAATTCTGCCATCGTGAGTGGTTTGCGTGCTGCTTGAAGGGTCGCTCGACCGAGTACAGGGCTGCTAGGGTCTTAACCGACTCGGGGGCACAGCCGTGCCAGGGCCGAGTGGTGTCCCGTTAGCCGCGATGCTGGCGAGCTCCTTTTGAACCACTTCAGGGGTTTGTGTGCCGTCTGAAGGGCGACTCGACCGGGTACAGAGCTGCTAGGGTCTTAACCGACTCGGGGGCACCACCGTGCTGGGGCCGAGTGGTGTCCCGTTAGCCGCGATGCTGGCGAGATCCTTTGAACCGCTTCAGGGGTTTGTGTGCCGCCTGAAGGGTGACTCGATCGGGTATGAAGCTGCTAGGGTCTTAATCGACTCAGGGGCACCGCCGTGCCGGGGCCGAGTGGTATCCCGTTAGCTGCAATGTCGGCGAGCTCCTTTTGAACCACTTCAGGGGTTTGTGTGCCACCTGAAGGACAACTCGACCGGGTACGGAGCTGCTAGGGTCTTAACCGACTCGGGGCACCACCGTGCTGGGGGCGAGTGGTGTCCCGTTAGCCGCGATGCTGGCGAGCTCCTTTTGAACCGCTTCAGGGATTTGTGTGCCTCCTGAAGGGCGACTCGACCGGGTACGGAGCTGCTAGGGCCTTAACCGACTCGGGGGCATCGCCGTGCCGGGGCCGAGTGGTGTTCCGTTAGCCGCGATGCCGGCGAGCTCCTTTTGAACCGCTTCAGGGGTTTATGTGCCGCCTGAAGGGTGACTCGACCGGGTACAGAGCTGCTAGAGCCTTAACCGACTCGGGGCACCATCGTGCCGGGGCGAGTGGTGTCCCGTTAGCTGCGATGCCGGCTAGCTCCTTTTGAACCGCTTCAGGGGTTTGTATGCCGCATGAAGGGCGACTCGATCGGGTACAGAGCTGCTAGGGCCTTAATCGACTCGGGGGCACCGCCGTGCCGGGGCCGAGTAGTGTCCCGTTAGCCGCGATGCCGGCGAGCTCCTTTTAAACCGCTTCAAGGGTTTGTGTGCCGCCTGAAGGGCGACTCGATCGGGTACGGAGCTGCTAGGGCCTTAACCGACTCGGGGGCACCGTCGTGTCGGGGCCGAGTGGTGTCCCGTTAGCCACGATGCCGGCGAGCTCCTTTTGAACCGCTTCAGGGGTTTGTGTGCCGTCTGAAGGGCGACTCGACCAGGTACAGAGCTGCTAGGGTCTTAACCGACTCGGGGTACCGCCGTGCTGGGACCGAGTGGTGTCCCGTTAGCCGCGATGCCGGCGAGATCGTTTTGAACCGCTTCAGGGGTTTGTGTGCCGCCTAAAGGGCGACTCGACCGGGTACGGAGCTGCTAGGGTCTTAACCGACTCGGGGGCACCGCCGTGCTGGGGCCGAGTGGTGTCCCGTTAGCCGCGATGCTGGCGAGCTCCTTTTGAACCGCTTTAGGGGTTTGTGTACCGCCTGAAGGGCGACTCGACTGGGTATGGAGCTGCTAGGGCCTTAACCGACTCGGAGGCATCGCCGTGCCGGGGCCGTGTGGTGTCCCGTTAGCCGCGATGCCGGCGAACTCCTTTTGAACCGCTTCAGGGGTTTGTGTGCCGCCTGAAGGACAACTCGACCGGGTACGGAGCTGCTAGGGTCTTAACCGACTCGGGGGCACCGCCGTGCTGGGGCCGAGTGGTGTCCCATTAGCCGCGATGCTGGCGAGCTCCTTTTGAACCGCTTTAGGGGTTTGTGTGCCGCCTGAAGGGCGACTCGACCGGGTACGGAGCTGCTAGGGCCTTAACCGACTCGGGGGCACTGCCGTGCTGGGGCCGAGTGGTGTCCCGTTAGCCGCGATGCTGGCGAGCTCCTTTTGAACCGCTTTAGAGATTTATGTGCCGCCTGAAGGGTGACTCGACCGGGTACGGAGCTGCTAGGGCCTTAACCGACTCGGGGCATCACCGTGCCGGGCCGTGTGGTGTCCCGTTAGCCGCAATGCCAGCGAGCTCCTTTTAAACCGCTTCAGGGGTTTGTGTGCCGCCTGAAGGGCAACTCGACCGGGTACGAAGCTGCCAGGGTCTTAATCGCTCAGGGGCATCGCCGTGCCGGGGCCGAGTGGTGTCCCATTAGCCGCGATGTCGGCGAGCTCCTTTTGAACCGCTTCAGGGGTTTGTGTGCCGCCTGAAGGGCAACTCGACTGGGTACGGAGCTGCTAGGGTCTTAACCGACTCGGGGGCACCGCCATGCTGGGGCCGAGTGGTGTCCCGTTAGCCGCAATGCTGACGAGCTCCTTTTGAACCGCTTTAGGGGTTTGTGTGCCGCCTGAAGGGCGACTCGACCGGGTACGAAGTTGCTAGGGCCTTAACCGACTCGGGGGCATTGCCGTGCCGGGGCCGTGTGGTGTCCCGTTATCCGCGATGCCGGCGAGCTCCTTTTGAACCGCTTCAGGAGTTTGTGTGCCGCCTGAAGGGCGACTCGACCGGGTACGAAGCTGCTAGGGCCTTAACTGACTCGGGGGCACCGCCGTGCCGGGGCCGAGTGGTGTCCCGTTAGCCGCGATGCCGGTGAGCTCCTTTTGAACCGCTTTAGGGGTTTGTGTGCCGCCTAAAGGGTGACTCGACCGGGTATAGAGCTGCTAGGGTCTTAACCGACTCGGGGGCACCGCCGCGCCGGGGCCGAGTGGTGTCCCGTTAGCTGCGATGTCGGCGAGCTCCTTTTGAACCGCTTCAGGGGTTTGTGTGCCACCTGAAGGATGACTCGACCGGGTACGGAGCTGCTAGGGTCTTAACCGACTCAGGAGCACCGCCGTGTCGGGGCCGAGTGGTGTCCCGTTTGCCGCAATGCCGACGAGCTCCTTTTGAACTGCTTCAGGGGTTTGTGTGCCGCCTGAAGGGCGACTCGACCGGGTACGGAGCTGCTAGGGTCGTAACCGACTCAGAGGCACCGTCGTGCCGGGGCTGAGTGGTGTATCGTTAGCCACGATGCCGGCGAGCTCCTTTTGAGAGATTTAGTCCTTGAAGAGTAATCCGTAACGTCAGGAGGGACCCCCCTTTATTGCTCACACCCAAGGGGAATACATTATTGATAATATTGACGAAGGTTGTCCGCATTCCAGGTGCGTGTAACGGGTTGTCCATCAAGCTGCTCTAATTTGTACGTCCCCCGATGGAATGCCTCGGTGATGCGATAGGGGCCCTTCCAGTTGGGGGATAGCTTGCCCCCTCTGTAGGCTTTGAAACCTCAGCTTTTCTCAAGAACAAATCTCCGCGGCGGAAAACCTTAGGGCGAACTCGAGCGTTGTAGTACCTGGCTGCTCGCTGACGGAAAGTCGCCATGCGTAGTCTTGCCCGATCACGCGCCTCGTCGATGAAGTCTAAATTAGCCCGATCAGGGCGGAGTTGTTTTCTTCACTGAAGGACTCCATGCGTGGACTGGGAAGTCCAATCTCGACAGGAATGACGCCTCGGATCCGAAGGCGAGACTGAAAGGAGTCTCACCCGTCGGGGCCCTGGGGGTCGTGTGATAGGCCCATATCACGCTGGGGAGTTCCTCTACCCAACGACCTTTGGACCCGTCCAACCTGGTTCTGAGTCCCCTAAGAATGGTGCGGTTCATAACCTCCGCCTCCCCGTTGGTTTGGGGGTGGCCAACGGAAGTGAATCGGTGATGAATGCCTAGCTCGTCGCAGAAGACTTTGAATGCTTCGTTGTTGAATTGGCGGCCGTTGTCCGTGACAAGGGTATGAGGCAGGCCAAAGCGGCATATGACTGACTTCCAAAAGAAAGCTTTGACTTTGCCTTCGGTGATCTTGGCCAACGCCTCGACCTCGACCCATTTGGTGAAGTAATCAATGGCGACTAGCAAGAACTTCCGTTGCCCAAAGCTGGGGGGAATGGCCCGAGAATGTCCATTCCCCACTGAGCGAAGGGCCATGGAGCCGAAAGCGGGTTCATTGGGGTAGATGGTTGATGCTGGATGTGTGCATGGCGCTGGCAACCATCGCATCTCTGAACTAATTTAGCCGCATCCTCCCTCATAGTGAGCCAAAAATATCCCTGACGGAGGGCCTTTTGGGCTAAGGATCTGCCCCCCAGATGGTTTCCACAGATGCCCTCGTGGATTTCTCTGAGGATGTAGTCGGCGTCGGCGGGCCCCACACACTTGAGTAGGGGATAGGAGAATGACCTTCTGTATAGACGCCCGTCGAGGAGGATGAATTTGGAGGCTCTCCACTTGAGCAACCTGGCTTCGTTGCGGTCATCAGGGAGTGTGCCGTCAGTGAGATAACGAACGTAGGCGTCCATCCATGTGGGCTCTTGGGTGAGTGGAAGGATTTCCTCGCCACCCTCTATACTGGGTCTTTCCAAATATTCAATGTAAGCATCCCTTGCCATGCGCTGGCAGAGGTGGCCAGACGAGAAAGGATGTCGGCCTTGGCATTTTCACTCCGTGGAATGTAACTGATATTGAAGTAAACCAGCAAGGAGGTCAGGAGCCGAACCTTGCCCAAGTACTGAGTCATAGCGGGTCACGCGCCTCATATTCCCCATTGATTTGTCCAGAGATGAGTTGCGAGTCCGTGAAAGCTCTGAGGCCTTATTCCAACTCTTGGGCTAGCCTTAACCCAGCCAGCAGGGCCTCGTACTCAGCTTGATTGTTGGTGGCTTCGAATAGAAACCGCAGGGCGCATTCCGTTCCTCTCTCCGCCTGGTCCGGCAAGAATGAGGCCGGCGCCGCTTCCTGAGAGTTTGATGCGCCGTCCACATGAAGGATCCAAGTTTCCCATCTTTGCCTGGCTCTGGCTCGCACTGCTCCTTGGTAACCTCTTCAGCCATCTCCTCTGCCCAGGTGCATTCAACTAGGAAGTCAGCCAGAACTTGAGACTTCAGAGCCGGTCGAGCCTGAAAGAGAGGTCGAACTCTCCCAGCTTGATGGCCCACTTGGCGAGTCGGCCTGAGGTATCCGGACGAGCCAGGATGGCTCGCAGGGGTTGATCCGTGAGCACCACAATAGGATGGGCTTGAAAATATGGGCGAGACGTCGAGCGGAGACTATCAGGGCGAAATACCTTTCTCTGCTTTGGAGTATCTGACTTCTGCGTCATGGAGGACCTTACTCACATAATAGACATGGCCTTTGAGTTCCATCAGCGTCGAGACGCACCAAAACTGAACTAACGGCTTCCGAAGAAGCAGCTAAGTAGAGGAAAAGACTTTCTCCATCTCTTGGCTTGGATAGGAGCGGCGGAGAGGACAGAAATGCCTTCAACCCGTCGAAGGCTTCTGGCAGTCGTCAGTCCACTCGAAGCTATTCATCTTCCGCAGGGCCTTGAAGAAGGGCAAGCATCTCTCAGCCGATTTGGAGAGGAAACGACTTAGAGCCGCTATCCTCCCGTTAATCGTTGCACTTCCTTCTTGCTGGATGGTGGCCTCATGTCGAGTATGGCGCTGATCTTCTCTGGGTTTGCCTCGATCCCCGCTGGGTCACCATGAAGCCCAGGAACTTGCCCGCCGTGACCCCGAAAGCACACTTCTTGGGGTTCAGCTTGACTTGGAAGCGACGGAGGTTGTTGAAGGTCTCCTCTAAGTCGGAGACGTGATCAGGACGCGGGTGCTCTTTGTCAGCATGTCGTCTACATAGACTTCCATGTTCCGGCCTAGCTGATCCTGGAACACTCTGTTCATCAACCTTTGGTAGGTTGCCCCCGCGTTCTTGAGGCCAAAAGGCATCACTTTGTAGCAATAAATGCCCTTTTCCGTCACAAAGGAGGTGTGCTCTTCGTCGTTGGGGTCCATCCTTATCTGATTATATCCTGAGAAGGCGTCCATGAAACTGAGGAGTTCGTGCCAGAGGTGGAATCCACCAGCTGATCAATCCTTGGCAGGGGAAAGCTGTCTTTTGGACACGCCTTGTTGAGGTCGGTGAAGTCTATGCAAATCCTCCAGCTCCCATTTGCCTTACGCACCATGACCACATTGGCCAGCCAACTGGGGTAGTGTGCCTTCCCGGATGTGGCCGGCACTGAGTAGCTTGTTGACTTCCTCGTCAATAGCCTTTTGTCGATCAGGAGCAAAGCTTCTCTTCTTTGGCGGATTGGACGGTGCCGGGTCAATGTTGAGCTTGTGGGTGATCACTTCCGGAGGGATGCCGGGCATATCAGACGCCGACCAGGCAAAACGTCTGAGTTAGCCCGCAAAAAGGCTAAGAGATGCTCCCGGTCCTCTGGGGAAGGAGTCCGCCGACACGGACGGTCTTGCCGGGTCATCTCCAAGAGGAAGGTTAAAAGGTGCTCAGCTGGCTCTCCTCCCTTGTTAGAGTCTCTGGGGTCGGATGCTTCAAAGTTGGTTCAGCTTCCAGGGACTTGATGCCGCGTGATAACAGGGCAGGACTGGGCTGGTCTCACCGCGCATCTCTCCGACTCCCCTAGTGGGGAACTGCACTAGTAGACGCCGGGTGGAAATAACTGCGTCCAAAAGGTTCAGACCTGGGCGCCCGAGAATGGCATTGTACGCCAAGGGGACCCTCACAACCAAGAATTTCATGATCACTGTGCTTTGGCGTGGCGGTGTTCCGGCTGTCACAGGCAAAGGTATTTCACCTTCAACCCTTACGGAGTCCCAGTAAACCGACCAAAGGGGCGCCACGGCTGAAGGGAGTCCAAAGATAATCCCATCCGAACAAAAGCGTCGTAGGTAAGGATGTCAGCTGAGCTGCCACTATCAACTAATATCCTTTTTACAGGGTGCCTGGCGATCGTCATAGAGACGACGACGCCTTCATTGTTTACATTTTCTACTACAGCAGATCCCCCCAGGAATTACATTATCGGCGCCTCCTCCCCCTCTCGGCCGCTTAGGTGCGAGGCGATCCCCAGGACACCATTCCGACTGTCCGCTCAGTGGGGGCGTTGTCGACCGGGGCTGAACAGGCGGAGGCCCCATGAGGGCCGGCAGCGGCTGCTGCGCCTTTTGGACATATTTGCCGAGGTAGCCCCGCTGAATGAGCTCCTCGATGGCCCGCTTCAAGCTGTAGCAGCTATCGGTGTCATGGCCATAATCCCGGTGGAATCGGCAGTAGCGGCTCTTTTCGCGGGGAGGACCTTTCTTCATGGGAGGAGGACGTTGGAGATAAGGCTCACCCTCGATCTCCATCAGGATGTGGGATCGAGGGGCTAGAAGGGGCGTGAGCTTACTCTCGTCGGGGACGGGGCTCCGACGCCTGTTGTCGGATCGGAGGCGGGTCAGCTCGCCGGTGTCGAGGGGGCCCGCTGGGCTCGGGCGAGCAGGCTTGTGGCTGGAGCTTCTTGAAGATTCCGGCGGGTGAAGTCGGCTTCATCCGCACGGATGTACTTTTGAGCCCGGAGGAGGAGATCGGAATAAGAGCTTGGGGGCTTCTTATCCAAAGAGAAAGGTGAAGCGGGACGGGAGGAGTCCCCGCTTCAACCAACGTTGCCACCGCATCATCGAGATGGTAGACCTCGAGGGCGGCGGCCTTGAACCGGGACACAAAGTCCCGCAGCGACTCTCCCTCCTTCTGACGGACGGAGAAAAGACTGTCGGCTACCCTTGGGATTCGCCGGCAGGCATCGAAGTGTGCCAGAAAGGCTTTCTCCAGCTCCCGAAAGGAGTCGATGCTGTGAGGGGGCAGGCGTGAGTGCCATGCACGGGCGGCCTTCCGCAGAGTGGCGGGGAAGGCTTGCAGAGAAGGGCGTCTGAAGCGCCCTGGACTTGCATCATTGCTTTATAGCTCTCGAGATGATCGAGAGGATCGTACCATCGTACGGGTCCACCTGGGGGAAACGAAACCTGGAGGGGACAGCTCCTCCAATATCCGGCGGGTGTAAGGAGGACGGGTGTCAAACTCTTCCTCCGGCTGATGATTGATTTTCTGGCGAGCTCGTCCAGCCGCCTGTTGTACTCCTCCAGGCGTTCCTCCGCCTGGCGGCTGATTGTCGGGGCCCTCCGAGATGGCTCGGAGGAGAAGAAGAAGAGAAGAAGAAGAGAGGGAGACGGGAGTCGGGACTTCCGCCTTGGCTCCTCATGATGATGCGGGAGGATTTTGCTGGGGCCATGATCAGGGACCGTGGCCGCTTGGAGGGCTCGCGGCGGCTTTCCTTGGGGAAGCTGGGCGGACCGGCCGGGCTCCCGCCGGCCGGCCTCCCGCCGAGGAGAGCCTCCCCTCGCCGACTGCTGACTGGCGGGAGCGGTCTGGTGCTGGGTGGCCACGGACTGTGCTGCTGGAGCCCGTGGACCATAGCGGTGAGATTTGGACTTGTTGGGAGAGGGTCGCCAGCTGCTCCGCCGTTTGGGCGGCTGCGTTGGTGGTGGGCAGGTGACTGGAGGATCGGTAGCAAGGGGGTTGGCCTCCTGCTGCCTACTGGCGGGGGAAGCCCCGCTGGACAGCTGATGGAAGCGTCCTGAGCTCGTGTCACCACCATGGTTTCAAAGAGAAAGAGGGGGGGGGAGTTTGGCCAGATGTAGCACAGGGAAGCCCTAATACTTGCTGCGTTTCACCCAACCCCCCCCCCCTGGCGCGCCAATCTGATGACGCCCAATCACTGATCCTGAACGTCGGGAACGGATGGATTCTCAGGCTTTCTTCACCAGGTTGCCTGCAAAGAAGTCCCAGGACCGGAGAGGATTCTCCGGTGGGACCCTCCGACGCCCAAGTTAGCAATTGAGGTCACAGCTGAAGAGGAGCTCGAATGAGCTCTTTTTAGATGAAAAGGGTCTCCAGAGAGAGGGATTCTTTCTGAGGCTAAGATAGCGATTTTGGGGATTATCGCACATACCTGTTTAGAGTGGGATTCACCTTTTTATAGGGGTTGACATGGCATGATCACGTGGGATTCCATGAGGAAGGAATGTCCACGGAGTTCTTGGGAGTTGCGTGGATCTGGCTGGTTGGTGGGTCCTGTCTCATCGGAAAGGGAGAAAACGGCGGTTGGTGGGCTAAGTCCCATCAATAGCGGGGCTGCTGGGTAGTTGGGTCCAGTCCCATCAGCAACGTGGCCAGTGGGTAGTTGGATCTGGCGTTGTCAGGCGGCGCGGGTCAGAGAGGTAGGTTCCCGAACCAGGGCCATGTTGGGGCAGATTTGGAGGAAACCGGGAAGTCTCGACTCTCTCGGGGGAGCCGAAGGCTTACCTGGTCGGCCAGGGTGGCCGGGGCCGACCTAGCCGACTAGGACGTGCCGGGGCCGAGGGCCGAAGGAAGGGTCGGGGCCGACTCGGCGGGCTTGGAGACGCCGGGGCCGAGGAGGGCCGATGGGCGGGGCCGACTCGGTGGGCTTGGAGACGCCGAGGGGCCGAGGCGGGGCCGGCCTTGGAGACGCCGGGGCCGAGGGGCCGAAAGGTCGGGGCCGACTCGGCGGGCTGGAGACGCCGGGGCCGAGAGGGCCGACCAGGAAAGGTCGGGGCCGACTCGGCGGGCTTGGAGACGCCGGGGCCGAGAGGGCCGACCAGGAATGGTCGGGGCCGACTCGGCGGGCCTGGAGACGCCGGGGCCGAGAAGGGCCGACCTGGAATCGGGGCCAACTCGGCAGGCCTGGAGATGCCGGGGCCGAGAGGGCCGACCAGGAAAGGTCGGGGCTGACTTGGAGATGCCGGGACCGAGAGGGCCGACCAGGGGCGGGGCCGACTTGGCAGGCCTGGAGACGCCGGGGCCGAGAGGGCCGACCAGGAAAGGCGGGGCCGACTCGGCGGGCCGGAGACGCCGGGGCCGAGAAGGGCCGACCTGGAAAGGTCAGGGCCGACTCGGCAGACTAGATATGCCGGGGCCGAGAGGGCCGACCAGGAAAGGTCGGGGCCGACTCGGTGGGTTTGGAGACGCCGGGGCCGAGAAGGGCCGACCTGGGAAGTCGGGGCCGACTCGACAAACCTGGAGATGCCGGGCGCACCCACGCCTTTATTCTGCCGAAATTACCCTTGGGGCTACATTAGCCACATCAATAATATAGTAGTGTTAATGGTAAGGGTGAGTATGTTTCATTTTGGAATGATCATAAATTCGAACCTAGAACCAATATTTTAAGAATGGATTTTAGAATTTTGGCCTAGAACTGAACCAACTCTACCTTGGATTTTAGAATTTTGGTCCTAGAATTTTTGTTCCTAGTTTCTTGATAAAACCAATATTTTTTTTAGCTTGAGATCTTTTTTTTTATATATAAGCTGATAATCTAATACCTAAGGTCTTTTAGAAGAGAAGGTAGATAATTTAAAAAGTGTTTTTGATCGCCTACGTTTGATCCCTAAGAATAGTTTTTTTTTAAAATATCTTATAAATTTAAAAAAGATTGATCGAATCCATCCAATGGTCAATCTATCAAAACTCAAAGCTCTAACTAATAGAGAAGCGAACTTAGCTTTCTTGAGCCTTGAGTTTCTAATTCTTAATAAAAGCTTCCATCAATTTGTTTGTTGCCGCTCTTTTTTTTATCAACAATATATAATAATAAAAGTATTTGAAAGTCCAGACAATAGAATCCGGCTTATCAATCCATCTCAATTTTTGATTCTTATTGATGGCTTGCTCATGTAGTGGACTTATCTGATTATAAATAGATCTACCTTAACTTAAGCTCTATTTGAGGGAAAAGAGAGGGGTGAAAAAGAAAGCAATATGGATACAATACCATGATATGGAAAGGCTACGGTGTGAGAAGAATCTCTACATGCGAGCTTTAATTTATTCTTCTAAATATATTTATATCCTTTTATTTTTGGATAATAGCTATAGTTATACTTTTCTCCACTAATATGTAACAACCATAGATGAACATCCTTTTCATTTTATTCAACCTCATCAATCTTGAGGTTACGGCCATATTGTATGATTATAAATATGAAAGAATGAAAGGATCACAACGTTTTCATTAAACTTTTTAAACATCATAAATACCAACATCATTAATATTGATATTCACACAACGAGTAAAAAAATTTGCATAAATCGAACATAAGTGTAAAAAAAATTATTATTAATATTTGCTATATATAATGATATACATGATTTTTTTCATCTTCTAATTATTCTTGAAAAGAACACAATAATATAATATTAGAATAAATAAAGTTTTTATATTTAAATAT
The DNA here is from genome assembly GCA_900491605.1 of Calamus simplicifolius. NCBI lineage: Eukaryota > Viridiplantae > Streptophyta > Magnoliopsida > Arecales > Arecaceae > Calamus > Calamus simplicifolius. Next base: position 1,207,862 of record UESW01004715.1, read on the forward strand.
TTGTTGTGAATAAAGCATTAAATTCGATCATTTTAATTCATATACTTTAATAACGATATTAGCTAGTTTTTTTATTTATTTTGAGTTAAATTTATTTATTTTATTTATTTTTATTTTATTTTATGAGAACAATATTGTGATCGATTTTGTAGTTTAATTGGACTCAATTTTATTTAAGATGGATGTCTTGTTTGATTCTTAAATTGGTTAACCATTTCATAATTAATGAGGACTCTCTATTGCCTCTAGTTCTTAAATTTGTTATTATAGATTTGGAGCTAAGCACAATGTGGTATTAGATATCTATTTTACATGCTACTGTTTCTAATGTTTGCTACATGAATTTAAATTGCAGTTAAGAAGGAATGGTTTTACTTTTACCACAAGATCTGGTACCATCCATTGCTATGTGTTGGGATATTTTAGGAGAACTTTTCTACGCTCACGAAAGTTTGGCCCTGATTACTTGGTGCCGTATCATATGAATGGAATAAAAGCATCTTAATTCAGTATATTGTCTTATTGATTCTATGTGAGAATGAAAGTAATAAATGCAGCATTGAAGTTAACATATGACGGGGGCGTTATAAGGGCGTGGAGTTGATGAGTGAAGACTATCAAGAGCAGTCTACAGATTTTTCATGCGGTTTTTTTTTTTTAAAGCGTTTTCAACGCTGTTTCCAAGTTGATGAGTTGGCAATACGCCGTATTTCTTCGAAGTTATCTTTAGGTGGTTTCTTGGGACCATTAAGAAAAAGAAATGTGTTTTCATCCGGATGAGGACTAGCGGTAGTATTCAACGCATATTCAACACCGCAACGGTTTTTCAATTATAAAAAGGGATGGAGATAAAGACCTAAGAGACTTTTAGAGTTTTTCAAAAGATGAAAACTGTATGAACATTACTTTTTAATAAAAAAATATAATTTTTTTAGTTTTTCTATCGCTTTAATTATGAACTAATTTTTTTTTTAAAGCATTGATATATCAATGAACACAATTTATTTTATTAATTATTTTATTTTTAATATTTTCATGATTAAGTATTTAATTCTTATATTAATATTTATAATTATTGTTTGATTAATTGAATTACAATAAGACCGAAAGGTGATTTATTATTTCTTATGATTAATTCTTATAATTTATTATTTAATCAATTAAATTATATTGATGATTTCTTATTTTAGATTTAGAATTAAACAGAGATACTTTATTGATGTGATTTTTAGAAAATTCAAAGTACGTAATGAGTTTTAAATAATTAAGAAATTTTGGATAATTAATCAGCAACATGGAATTATTAGAATTTAATAATTAAGAAGGATAAATTATATGGATTTATTGTATAGGATTTGTTAGTGAAATCAATCTCTCTAGATCTATTCTTATCATATTTTTACATGTTTAAATTTTTACACTTTTAATTTTTAGATTAAATAATTTTACCGTTTATATTTGATTTTTCAAATAGTAATTAATTAGTGAATTTTGGTATTCAATAACATAATTAATCTATATGGGTTCGATATCCTTTTCTAAATACTTTACTACTTGTTAATATTCTATGCACTTGCAGATTATTTTACGCGAATAATACACATTAGCAATCATCTTTCACACTGAGCTAAGCACTATACAAGTTAAGTTTTGATTTTAAATATATAATATAGAAAAGTTCAAATTTTATGTATGATCAAAGTTTTATTTTATTTTTTTTTTTATCGTCATACGAAGAAAAGTTGTTCTAAATATCCCTTGAAGGGTATACCCATCATGGATAATTTTATAATCTACGAGAAATTTGGATAGTTGCTTCCTACTTACATTAACACATATTTTCTAACCACGTAGCTAAACGATTTTGCACTACCCCATTTACATTTTGGTTTTTAACGTTATTACTCTTTCTTCTTCGGAATATTTTACAAAGGAAGGCTGATGTAGTCTCATATTTTGACGCTGAGATGGCGATGTCTTAATTAAAGAAAATCATTAGTTTAGTAAAAAATTTTTGTATTCATCATCCATATAATTTGTAGAGAAGCAATTAAATAATTATTTTGTATGAGGCCACAAATAAAATATGGTCATGATATTCCATGACAATCAGTAAATCCATTGATGCGGGATGTACCATGCAAAAGATTAACATAGAGCAATGATTCAGATTTTAATATACTTTACTTTCCAAAACAAGTAAGAATAAACTAAGGATGAATATGCGAAGAGTAAAGTAACTACCCGCAGAACATAATTCATTAAGTAATAAAGAATATAGGATCCTAGGGTTGAGAAACCACTACTTAGAACATGCTCTTTCTTCAATAAAACAAAACTTATGAGAAAGAATGGGTCTGATTACCACGCAATGATGGTCTCTGTCCTTAAAAGATTGGATCACACAACTCCCGAGATGGGCGCCTGAAAGAAGAAGCTATGCTCCCACGGATGTTTGGCTTTCTTCAGATGGTTCTAGAGGCAAAAAATGACTTCATTAAGGATCGTAGCACCTTGGTATCTTGGGGCTGGGATGTTTGGAATAGGTGTTGGAATGAATATTTGTTGAGCCTCTCATCCTTTTCCTCATGAAGTGTAGGAAAATAGAGAAGACTCTTTTCATTAATCATCAATTGTTCACTACAAAAAGAAGGGAGAGATTTTTATAATAAACCCTAATCCTTAAATTACATGAAAAAAAGATAAAATAAGAACACCATATTGTCTTCAAATAAGGAGATAGGCGTCATCTTGAAACAATGAAAAGATATCAGAGGATAGCTTTTTAAATAAGAAGATAGGCGACATCTTGAACCAATAAAAGAGATCAAGAGATAGCTTTTCAAATAAGAAGATAGGTGACATCTTGAAACAAGGGGATGGCGTTGCTTTTCATAAGGAATGGGTGGCAAGTCACCTTCTATACGGAGCTCATTTGCTTCCTTTTATGCTGATATAACTTTATGAAAATCCTGGGATGCCCTAATTGGGTAGATGGCACATACTTTGACTGAAATTTCATGTGACTACTGAGGTGGCATACTGAATGTGGTCCTTCATGATCTTGGATCTTTAACTTTTTATACTTTGACTCAATAAATCTTGACTTGACTTAAATAAAATTATTGGACTCGTACCGATAAAACTTGATTACAGGACTTAAAGTTAAACCAACATAAAATGAAAAATTCATAATAAGCTCAGTAACATTTGACTGATCTGATGCCTGCACCATCCATCCCAATGCCGGGTTAAATGGATCTGACCAAGCCTCCTAATGCCAGGCTTGACGTGTTTGATCTGATGCTATTGCTTTGATGTTAGCCATGCTGCCGCTTTCTTAGTAGCCTACAAGCATTTTAATAAAACTCATTTTGGAGCTGAAAGGGGACTAATTCTATATTACATACGCAACGCAAGTGGACAGGGGGTCATCAATCTAGCTAATATCGTTCTTATTACCAACTTAGCCACGTAATCATCTTAGCTAGCAGCCATGCATGTCACAAGGAAAAGATCAATGATGGATTGCACATTCTAGCATATATGCGTTGCACCACTGAATATATGTTCGATCATTCAGTGGACCAAAATTTAACGATTAACCCCATAAACTAGTCATATGATGTTTAATATTTTTAAATATAGTTGAAAGGATCAGAAAATTTAAGAAATTTGATATTATGGGCCGAATGTTGATAAGGCCAAGGATAACGGCTGGAGGTCAATTAGGCCTAAAATATATTGTCTAATATCTTATGTGCTTGTGTACGTTTACCCAAAGGTAACCAATAAAAAGGGTTGCGTGCAGCCTTCTCATTATCCAAAGAGTTCATTTTTTTTATCACTCACTTATTAATTCTGTTAGCCCTAGCCTATGAAGCTCCTATGTTGTCTTGACAGCGCACCGATGGATTATCTTTGTTTCTTGGGAGCCCTTACCTCTAGGATCAACTTTGATGGAAGTGTTCATGGTAGATCTACGGGTTTAGCTTTTGTGATTCGAGAGACGAATGTTGCATTATTTGCAGCTGATGGATTCGGTCTTCTGGACTCATAGGTCCCTCTTACTGAATCGTATTTTCTATGCCATTCATAGTCTGAGCGTCCGTTGTATTATTATTGAGGAAGATTCTATTACTATTATCCGCTGGCTTCAATGGGTCCCAGCTGATAGTTTGTCAACCAATCTCTTGATTCACGGCATTCGTTCTATGCTTTAGGGAGTTCTTAGCGATCAGGCATATATATCGGGAAGCCAACTTTATGACTGATGGATCGCTGCGAGGATGATCTATCAATCTGGATTTTGGATATGAATGTAAAAGATCATTGCCCTTTTATTCTTATCTAAATTTTGTATTCAGATCTATCTGATCCGACTTACCTTAAAGTGATACGATCATATGTAAAAAAAAAAAAAAAAGGTTGCGTGCTAATGATTTTGGCCCGCGGATATTCTGATGAGAGCAGGTTAACTACGTCGAGGAAGCTTAGAAACATGGGAAGACTCGGCGGCGATGCGCGTTGGGTCGTCATTTTGGTTGGGAACTCTACGCCCGCCCTTCCACACGACACCGCTTGTCGATGATTCCTACGAAACCGTGCTTAATTAATTACAAGAAACAGAGAGGGTAGTTAACCTCACGGTCTCTCCTCGGCTTGGCCATGACCACAAAATCTAAAAGAGAATAGAAGAGAAGAGAAGCGAATCCAACACGCTTACCCTTCCACTAGAATTAATTGCTCCACTTCTTGGACACGCCTGGCGCCCGAGCTTGGAAGTCCTATCAGCCACTGGTGCAAGCAGATGGGCTCCAATTGCACTACTTAAAATAAAAATAAAGATGAATAAACTTATTAGTCAGGACCTATTCTACTACGTCTACTATATAATATCAGCTCCTATCATTTGTCATATTGTGGTAGATATATCTAATCATCGATCCGTGTTTCCCATCTTTGCGCTCGTCTTGTATGTTCTTTATCTGCCATCTCTTAATCTATATAATATAAGGGACCTATCCAAAATAATTAAATAGTTTAAAGCGTGTATCTTATGAAACAATCGTATGTAGTAAAATATGGAACAAAATCATGAGATATTGATATAGCATCACCTTTGCATCTCCTCAAAATGCAGTATTTTTTATAAAGAAATAATATAAATGTTGTTTTATATAAAATTTAAGATACTTTATGTCATAAATGCCCGTAAAGCATATTATCCTTTTAATTTATCAAGAGTGGTTTATCTGAAAAAAGAAAAAATTATATGTGTATTGGAGCTGATTATTTTTTTTAAAAAAATTCATGACTAACAAATTATAAATTGTCATTTATATTCTTCACTATATTAATGAACTAGCTTTTAGCTCATGCTATACACGGTTACTTACATAAAAAATAATAAAATTTATTTATTTTAATTTTTTAATATATAAGATAATTAAGAAAAATAAAATTACTGTACTATACTTCTTTCTTTTCTTTAATACGATTGGACTGCATTATATGATAGCCTAATTAATGTGGGTATGTAGAAGTCATATAAAATAGCTAAAGAAAAAAAAAAAAGAAGGTTCTACGATACCTCTCTTATTTCCTTTCTTTAATATAGTAAGGTTACAAGAGCTTAATATGATAGCCCAATTAATGGCTGTTTCTACATTGAATAATAGGCATGACACCTTACCTTTCAGCATGATAGTTCTTCCTTAATTTTTTTTTTTTTTTTGTACCACATGACATTTCGATAGGATATATAGAAAAGGTAGTATACTATAATAGAATTAATAATCCTTGCCGTACAGCAATTTGCTGTAGGTTATTGAAAATCCTCTATTTTATATATAAAATAAAAGTATAAGTAGCATACTATAATATCATTAATAATTCTTAATTACCATGTGGTAATTTACTATGCACTGCCTTGAAAAGCCTTCATTTTATATCTAGACCATATGACCTAAGCTTCAATAATTTATACCTTTTAAATTTTAATAAAATTTAACTTAAAATACAATGTTGAGGATTTTACAATAAATCTTAGTATTAAATGGAAGGTACTTTGAACATAACCCTATCGTACTATTTTTTTTTAGTAAAATTATCAGAACACTAAGATTCCTCAGCTTCTCTGCACTCCATCCCAGATCAGATGCTCATTTACTCCTCTGCAAGATAGCAATTAGTAATTTCATAGCATTGCCATGTATTGAAATATAGTCCAAAACATTCGGGGGCTATTTAGTTGCAGAAAACAAAGACTATTTTTTTCTGAGAAAAAAATCATGATAAATGAAAAAGAGGATGTTATGGTCAAATGTGAAAATTTTCAAATAGAGAACTGAAGACGTCTATTTTTTAATTTTCTAACTTTATACGGTGAACAAGTTTTAACTTGTGTTGTATTATTTTTATTTAAAAATTATGTGGAAAACATGGTTTCCAATATTTTCTAAAAGATAAAAATATCCTTAATCATTTTATAAAATTTTAAATATGTTCCTATATTGTATAATTTTTTGATAAGTAAATGTATTTTATGATTTTTTATATCAAAAAAATTAAAAATAAAGATGCAAAATAGAGATGAAAATAGAAAATTATTTCTGACAACTAAACAGGAGGGCCATGAAGTTGCGTCATCCTTAGAAATCAAAGCAAGATCATCTTGAAGCACATTCAAATCATAATATCCTAGAGAGTGAATGAATTGAGACCTACCATCAAGGCTACTACAGTTAAATTCAGCCACATATTTTAGCTATGAGACCAGCATATTGGCAAGCACTTGGGAGTTCATCAGACTACTCTCTTCTGTTCTAAATGGCATCAATCCTCCACGTCATTCACTTATAGCTGTGGAAAAGAACACGCCCATCTCACCTGCGACGAGAGAATAATAGACAGGCTTCGTTTCAAAAAATAGGAAAAGAAAAAAGAAGAAGAGATTTTCTAAATCATATTTTTCAGCCCAGCTTCAAAATGGGAGTGGATGAGAATTGAAGATGTAGTCCAATTACAAGGTAGTGTTTGATTTTCAAAATGCTATTCCTGGATAAGTGTACAAAATAGACTTTATCCAAGGGAATAGCTAAGGAAATAACCATCTTTTTTTTAAATAACAATTTTGTGCTCTAGTTATTCCTGGGTTTCCTAGGGAATAAGTTCAGGGGATAATTCATGATTAAACATGAGTTATTCCCTTTGGTTAACCTTTTTAGATTTATCCTTTATAGTTATATCTCCTATTTCAAACATACCCTAAGGGACCATTTGGTATGACGGTGATGGATGTACGTTCATCATTGATTTAGATCATGCTTGATTTAGATGGACTTAATGATATCAACACATTCGATTAATTAGACATTTTTTTATGATTAGTCCACCATTTAAGTATGAGTTTAGAGATGTATTATTTTGCCGTAAAGCTTTCTTGGACTCTCATGTGAACGGATGGTCCAACTCTAAACTGAAGGTCTTCCATGAGTCCTATAGATTGTGGCGTCTCCAATGTTGAGAAGATTCACCTCATTCTCCCAACAAAGCTAACTCTTCATGCGGTGCATCGAGAGTAAAAGGTGTATAAAAAATAAAAGAAAAAAAAGAAAGGACACGCGGCATTCAACTGGGCTTCAATTGGACACGGACTTGATGAAGGCTTTATGTCAGTTATGGATAGGTTTGAACAATCAACATTGTTACCAGCTAATGGCTTAGCGTGCGTTTGAGCACACAAGAAAACACAGTGGAGGATTTCAGACTCCTGGCTCTCCCTTTCTTTCCACGTCGCCGTCGTGTAATTTAATTAATCTTTAATTCGTTTTAGCTGAAAGGCCAGCAAAATGACTCTTTTAATGAATTGAATCACGACAAGGAGACCAATGAAGCGAAGTTGAGTGTAGAAAGGGAAGGTGCAACGTCTCTTTCTTGTTTTCTCTCCGGGAGTGGAAGATATATATTAACTTCCGGGTGTTATTTGGCTGCTGGGATTTGTCGTCAGCCTGACATTTCTGAGGTCGCTCGCAAGCCAAGTTATTATCACAATCCCGTGTCATCCACGCTGTGTAGAAAAATAAAGAGAAGAAAAGAATTCACAGCTACGATCAGATGCTACTGGCCAAATTTATGTTTGAATGTCTCCTTGCTTAGATATTGAGAAGTAATTAAGAAGCACTAGCTATTGCGCCATAAGAGACGTTTTAATAATATCTGTGGGTTGAGCAAAAGAAGTTGATTCAAAAGAGTCTATTCTTCAAAAGAAGAGAGAGTTATTCTGAGGACTAGTTTCCTTGCTGAGAAAATCCTGCTATTTTTTACCGTCCAGAGCGACCAAATGAGGATCAGCATAGAGAGCAATGCCATACGCTTTAGAGCATTTATTTATCTCTTCCATCCAAAATTTCTGGGGTTGATTCTACTTGTCCAGCTTAATACAAAACATCATGCACAATTTTTTTTAAAGAAAACATGATTTGATGAGAACAAAGAAACAAAGAAGCAAACAGACAGACAATAACAACAAGATCAAGGTTATATAATACCACTCCTTTTCCCAAGTGATGGACTTGGACTCCTAAGATCTAGGTATGGACAAAAAAAAATCATTTTCTAGTTTTGATTCTAATGGAAAAGAATCTGAATATAAGAGGCATTGAGGACAAGGAAATTATTATTGAAGTTATTATTTCCATCTAGCACTAATATGGTTAGTGTTTTAAAAATATCCAACTCATTCCAAAACTATTATATTACTTACTGTTGTAAACGTGACTTGCGTTTCTAGGAATAAAGTTAGAAAAAGATGCTACAAAATGTTGACACACATAAATTTCTCATGTCAAGGTTGACATATTACTTCTTAATTCACTCATCACACCAGTTGGATGCCGCTAAGTACACCCAACTTTGAAATAGGTAACATTATCGATGCTATTATATGCAAGCAAATTGAAACATTCTTTTGAATTGACGAGGAGGCTTGAATTTAATAACCATCTTTTATATACATACATCACAAGAGAAAGAGCCCTGCAAAGCAACAGAACAGCAGACGTAATGGCCACGACAAAGACTTTTCTTTTTAAACCTTGATAAAACCATGAACTAAACTTCTCATTTCGCACATAATATCTTCCAGTAGCGTTGGCCAATTGAGGGAATCATTCGCAGCCTTGCAAGAAAACATCTTCATCAAGTACAGGAAGGTACAACGACTCTCTTAAAACCAGTCAGTATTTCTTCTGAATTCAATGCATGCTAAGGACCATAAGACTGTTAAAATCTGTTGATTAACACCCACTGTTGGGTTCTCTGGAGTTTTAGAAAGACAAAAGAGATTCAGAAAGACCCTTGTTACTAATCCTGCCTTCCAAATATAAGTTGTTGGAGTGGCTAAAAAACTCTTTTATGTTTTCTTAGCAGTCAGCACCCACTAAATGGATTAAATTTGACTATTTTTTAATATAATGGATGGGTTCGGATTTATAACTTAACTATGGCCTGATCACTGTTTGTGTTGTCTAGCGGTCAGCGCAGAGGCTGAAATTTAATTAATTTGAAGGTTGAGTTTTTATGCGCTGTTTCTATTGGGATCTTTTCATCAAATCTTGGAGCATCAATTCTACAACTTTAGCTAATGGATTTTGGAATATTCTACGGGATCTATTCTTCTTTCAGCTTTGTAGACCTGTTTCTGGGCTGCATAAGTAGGGGACCGGTGGACTTTTCTTCAGACCGCCTGAATCTAATTCCAACCTCCAAGCTTTCATGGCCACTGATACTCTCGTGCGAATTGCTTGCCTATTCCACAAAAAAAAAAAAAAAAAAAAAGAAGCCTAAGTCACAAGGAAAAGTCTTTGTATATCGTCCGATGCAGAATGGCCTCCGTGATAATTCATCCGCACATGAACCCATGCATCAGCGATGCGAAACCCATGAGCAAACTTTCGATGCAGACCTATGCATGGGTAAATCATCATGCCCGGTGCAGGTGGGCGGTGTACCAAGACTTTTCCAAATCTAAGTCACAATGTACAGTGCACGCACTCGAGATGTTAACAGGGTCAAGCTTTTGGTCCGGCCTTAAGAATACATGGTCAGGCCCATGATTAGCATACGATCCGTCACAACGTTGCCTAAAAATGAAGAACGTTCTCTCGGTTTTGCAGAGGTCTCTATTAAGGCTGTTAGCAGGCCTGGTAGTACAATACGTGCGAACACCCCTTTGGCTCCAAAAGCTCAACACCAAGACCAGAGGACCGTGGTTTTTGATGTTTACCTCCAAGGCAAATTATCCTTTCCACTCAATGTATTTTCTTTGATTTTTCCTCTCTCTTGTTAATGCATCTTGCTAACTTTCCATTAGGTCTCTGCTATTGGATTGAACTGATTCTTTTAACGATTGACCCTGTTATTAGATTGAAGTTTAGGCATTGTTTTCAAATATTAGATTAACGATTATATTTTTTTCGGGTACAAATTAGCTATTATTCTTGAGAAGAAAATAAAGCTGCTTTTATTGGTTGATGCTTCGTTCTTGTCGACTAATATATGCACACAATTATCATAATGTCCGATCTCTCTGTTGAACACACAAAGGAAGCAGACCAAGGGCATATTTGGTTTAACCATTGAGTGTCCGTTGATAGCTATCACTGTTAGATTACAGTTGATGGCTATTAGTTGTTACTGATGTTTAAATTGTTTGATTATTCTGTTGGGACGAGGCATCGGCAAAACATTCGATGGATGGATATATAGAGTCGGATCAGATCGTTGTCCGTTTTGCTCTCAACGGAATTTGATCGATCTACTGGTCCTATTCCTCTCGTGTATGAAGATTTTTGGAATTCTTATGATTATGCGGTACATCCCATTTTTTAAAAAAACCTACGACACCCTAGTTTAAAACCTACGACACTCGTTCAGAAAACATTAAGACAAACCATTAGTTCAAAACATACGACACCCTAATTGAAAACCCACACACCCTAGTTCAAAACCTACGACACACTAATTCAAAACCTACGACACCCCAGAAAACGTTAAGACAAAGCATTAGTTCAAAACCTACGACACCCTAGTTGAAAACCCACGACACCCTAGTTCAAAACCCACGACACCTTAGTTGAAAACCCACGACACCCTATTTCAAAACCCAACACTGTATTTCAAAACCTACGATACCCATTCAGAAAACGTTAAGATAAAGCATCAGTTCAAAACCTACGACACCCTAATTAAAACCCACGATGCCCTAGTTGAAAACCTACGACACCCTAGTTCAAAACCTACGACACCCATTCAGAAAACATTAAGACAAAGCATTAGTTCAAAACCTACGACACCCTAGTTCAAAACCCACGATACCCTAGTTCAAAACCTACGACACCCTAGTTCAAAACTTATGACACCCATTCAGAAAACGTTAAGACAAAGCATTAGTTCAAAACCTACGACACCCTAGTTAAAAACCCACGATACCCTATTTCAAAACCCACGGCACCCTAGTTCAAAACCTACGACACCCATTCAGAAAACATTAAGACAAAGCATTAGTTTCAAAACCTACGACACTCTAGTTGAAAACCCACGATACCCTAGTTCAAAACCCACGACACCCTAGTTCAAAACCTACGATACCCATTCAGAAAACGTTAAGACAAAGCATTAGTTCAAAACCTATGACACCCTATTTGAAAAACCACGACACCCTAGTTGAAAACCCACGACACCCTAGTTGAAAAGCTATGACACTCTAGTTCAAAACCTATGACACCCATTCAGAAAACGTTAAGACAAAGCATAGTTCAAAACCTACGACACCCTAGTTGAAAATGTAGGGAGAAACAATCCCCGAGGCATGCATATTTAAAATTTTGATAACAATTNCAAAACCCACGACACCCTAGTTGAAAACCCATGACACCCTAGTTCAAAACCTACGATACCCATTCAGAAAATGTTAAGACAAAGCATTAGTTCAAAATCTACGACACCCTAGTTGAAAACCCACGACACCCTAGTTCAAAACCTACGACACCATAGTTCAAAGCCTACAACACCCATTCAGAAAACGTTAAGACAAAACATTAGTTCAAAACCTACGACACCCTATTTGAACTAATGCTTTTGAGAAGCAAAGCTGTTAAGAAGTTAGAGTTTAAGGAACACAGATGAACCAAAGCTGATGAATCATCAAAAGCTAGCATCAAAGCTGATGAATCCTTCGAAGCTATCGCCGCACCAAAAGGACCATTGATCTCCAGACAAAACCATCTAGTTCCTGAATGCCGATGTCATCGGCACCGAGCCCTTCCATCAAGGTACGCCAAGGCGGTAATGCTGGTCCAAACTAACACCCTCATGCAGGCCTACTTCTACCAGTCATCTTATCTTGTAGGAATCCTGAAAGCCATCGTCAAGCTCAAACCATAAACCTCAACCCTAGACTCCCGCTCCGCGGCACCATCATCTACAGGAAAAATATTTTACAATCAAAAGATTTTTTATCAGCAAAATCCAAATAAGATGGCGGGTTGAAGTAGGCTGGAGGGAAAGGGCATTTTCGTTTGCACACCAATGGTGAAAGGCTGAACGACTTTTAATGGATGTCACGATCAAAAAGTAACATTATCCCCCTGCTATTCTGTCCCATCGCGTCAGGCACATATGATCCATATGGACCAATAAGAAGAAACGGTGCAGCCCACGTAGGACTTGCTGCACCGGGGGCGGTGTACAAAGACTTTTCCTAGAAATAAAGCTCAGTCTAGCTCAAATTTTTTTGTTTGCATGTTTATGTTTAATATATTTATAGATTTAATTGAGAAATATTATTAATATTTGAGCTTAATGAGATAGTAGACATGTTATATGCATTGCATTAACTATTCATATTTATTTTTAAAAATAATTTAAATTTTTAGAGTTTTTTTTTAAATTAAGAAATATGTCATGAAGTCCGAGCAAGGGTTAGGCTCAGGCTTGAAAGGCCGGCTCAAAGGCAGAGTCGCTGAGTCCCCGAACGGCCCACCTCACCCGGTGAATAGGTTTGGTTACTATAAATGCAAGAAAATTTGCTGTGTTGTTCGGACTATAAATTTTAATAATAACTTTTCTATAATAGAATTTAAATATTTTTTATACAATTCATATTAAATTTATTTATAAATCAAGGGAGCTTCTATTTACACCAAAAAAAAATTCTTTTCACACTCCCTAATTTTTTAAAAAAATTTAAATTCCTAAACAATTCTTAAATCTCTTTTCCATTCTTTTTTTCTCTTCACACCCCTCTCCTTTATCTCACCTATCGATACCTTCTTTTCTTTTCTTTTTTCTTTCTCAACCGCGACGAGCAATGGCAACGTGGCATTGGCAGCAACGATGGTAACAATTGTAGTAGCCCTCATCGATCAGATGCCTCATTTCCCTCTTAGCTTCTAACTTTCTTCTTCTCTCTTTTTTAGTCTTGATCATTTTGGCTTTCTCTTTTTAACTTTTTTTTTTTTTTAGTCCTTGACTTTTTCTTATCTTCGGTCAAATAATTTATGTTTGGCCGAACATAACACCTTGGTTTGGATTATTCAAATTGAGGGAGGGGTATAATTGTTATTACATATTTTTTTTTAGGTGTGGGTGTGTGGAGAGTAATATTTGCGCTGTAAATATAAACTCCCCAAATCAAAGCATATCTCAACGAAAACTGCGTGCTGATAAGAGAATCAATCTGGGAGGTGCGCCGAAGGCATCTCCTGCCCTTGCTCTCTCTCATCGTTTCAGTTCGTCGGCCCTTATCGATCAGGAAAAGAGTCTCCGTGGCTGGTCCTTCCCTCTCGCTCTCCCCCTCTCTCTCCCTCCCTTCCTCCCTCTCCCATCCAAAATTCATCGAAATTGAATGGAGATGGGCATGGAAATGGCGGGCTCCGGTGCCGATAGCGCTTTTTCCCCCTTATGGAAGGTGTTTCCGGCGACGAAGCGGCGAACTCTATGGGCTCCCACGGTATGCCGTTGTCATCTGACGGTAAACTTTCGAAATTAGGGTTTCGAACGGTTTCGCGTTGTAATTTAGAAGCTCTTGCTTTGTAAAACGTGTTTTCTGGGGTTTCTGGAAAGAATTGGTGGTCCTCGGGGTTTGTGAGGGTTTGTTTCCCCGAAAGGAAGTTTTCTTTAATTTTCTAGGTTCAATTGGAGGGAATTCATGAGATTCGAGGAGTTTTCGGGTTCTTAGAGTGGTCTATGTCGTTTCTTGACGTCAAATGGAAGCAAATGTTCGAATACCTCCGTTTTCTTGTGCCCCTGGGATGAAAGTGCAAGAACCAAAGCAGAAATCTAAAGATAGGGTTCTTGAAGTTTCTGGTGTTAAAAAGAGGATTTGAGAAGACTCAGAGGATTTTTCTGTGTTCTTGAGTGATCTGTTGGGTTTCCTTTGTTTAAATGGCAGTAAATATTCGAATACTTCTGTGTTTTTAGGTACTTGGGGTAGTTAATTTAGAAAGCGAAGAAGAATTCTAAATCTGTGGTCTCTTGAAGTTTCTACGTAAGATTTGTTGCTTTTAGGGTTTATCTGGTTCTGAAGAGAAATTTCTTGTGTCAATCGAAGAAATTGAAGTGTTTTAGTCTTCTGAGATGGTGGGAAGAGAACTAGCAACCGGGAAGGCAGCGACACTGGATCTGAGGGAAGTGTCAGCTAGGAGAACTCTTCATGATGTCCGGCAGAAAGGGCATATATATGTGGAGCTGAGACGAGTCGGGAAGCACAGCATATTCTTCTGCACTCTCTGCCTCACTGAATGCTTCAATGAAAGGGTGCTCTTTGATCATCTCAAAGGAAGTCTCCATGCCCGTAGATATTCTGCTGCCAAAGTGACTCTCTTGGGCCCCAATCCATGGCCTTTTAGTGATGGTGTTCTGTTCTTTACTAATTTTCATGAGGATAATCCACTCTTATCAGTTTTAGATTCTCAAAGGTTTCAATTGCCAGTGAACATAGCACTAATTTTCATGAGGAAGATCCGCTCTTATCAGTTTTAGATTCTCAAAGGTCTCAATTGCCAGTGAACATAGTTATGGGGATAATGATGCATATACTGGAGTAGATGTAGGTGGCCAAAGTTCTTTAATAGTCAGTGGTTTGGACCCAGCGTGGAATATTCATGATGAAATTTCAAGCCACAATGAGACTGATGGTTGTCTAACAGTTCCTGGGGTTCTGCTCAAGGAGGAGGTTTCAAATTTAAATGTACGGCTTTTAGGGATTGGTCGCATTGCATGTAGAATCCTTGAAACTAGTGAGGCTCGCGGTAAGGTCACCAGTATGTGGTGTGCTTGGCTAGGACAGGGGGAGGCTGATGGCAGTGACAAGTGGAAGTTGCCACCATATAGTAATTTTGCTATAATTAATTTTTCTTACACATATGGTCTAGGAAGAAATTGGCCTTCAGATGATCAAGACCCTCCCATGTCCCCTGGCTCTGTGCTTGAAATTGATGACACTGGGCGGAAGAGAAAGAAGAGAAGGAAATCGTGCTTGAATCAGGAAAAAGTAGCAGAGGATCTGAGAGTTCATTGTGGGTCGCCTGCTGAAGATTCTCAAGGTCTGGATGGTTCTGCTGTAGATGCTCCAGAGCAGCTTCAAACAAGACTTATATCAAGCAAGACTCTTAGGCAAGAGTTGAGGAAGCAGAAGCGCTTGGCAGCAGAGAGAGCCTGTGATATTTGTAGGCAACCAATGCTTCCTGGAAGGGATGTGGCAACCTTGTTTAATTGCACGACTGGTAAATTAGTTTGTAGCAGCAGAAACACTAATGGGGTGAGTTCTATTTTTGTTATTTGTCAAATTGGGCTTTTTCTATGATGATGGTTTCATTTTGTTATTTGCCAAATTGGGCTTTTTCTCTGATGATGGTTTCATTTAGTCCTCCCCTTTTATGTGTAGGCTTTTCATCTATTCCACATTTCCTGCCTCATACACTGGGTCCTTCTCTGCGAGATGGAAATATTGTCTAATCAGTCAAATAACACAAAAGCCACTCGAGGACGCAAGGGGAAAGCAACTCAGAAAGAACGTTTCTCTTCTGTGTTTTGCCCAGACTGTCATGGAACTGGCATATGTATTCAAGGAGAGGAACTTGAGAAGCCAGACCTTTCACTGTCTGAGGTTCATATGTCTTCTATCACCATGTTTATTATACTCTAAATCTCTTTGAATTAAATTCCTTTTCTTCTGTTTGATGCAATCATAATTATATATACTTGCACATTTTCACTTTCTTGATGGGGTATGCTATTGTTTCAGATGTTCCACTATAAACTGAAAGCCATTGAGGGGCATAAGGCATGGATGAAAAATCCTGAAGTTCTCCAGACATGCTCTACTGGTCTTCATTTTCCTTCTGAGTCTGTGGATAATTCTCAGGTTGAATTATTAAAACTTTTTGTTCTGTGTTCATTCTGAATAAACTCTGTCAAGATTGTTAAAATACTTCCATTTCCTCTTGGTGCAGGAAAACGTGACGCCGCTAAAATTGCTTCATTTCTATCGAGCTGATGCATAGAAGTAGACCAAAAGCACTAAGAATAAAGCGCATCAAGTTTCTGCATATATTTGAGAAAGTGAAAAGGTTGACAGTAGTTGCTTATCATGATGTATTTGTAGTTCCTCATTGATGTCACAGTAACTGTAGTTGTGTACATGTTGGTATATCAACATAGTGATCAGCCATTTGGATGACTGTGTGTAGTCTCGATGTCTAGCTGTTGTCATTTTACTTGAATATGACAAAGTAATGGCTTCATGCATCTTTTTCACAGCATATCTTCTCTTTTTTAATTTTTTGATGGGTACAGCTTATCTTCTCTTATGTGTCATCTTTTGCATCATTTTGACTCAATATAAGTTGTCAATGCTTGGTTATCTGGTGGATTATCTCGTGAGTAGTTTTTTTCAATACCTCCGCTTTTTTATGCTATAATTTTGTAAGAAATGGTGAATAGGTAAGCTAGATTATCTAGCCTGTACCCCACCCCCTACTTTTTCCTTTTCCTTTTCCTTTTTTTTTTTTTTTTTGCAATTTTACTTTCATGTGATTGTGACTGTACGGAGTAATACCTAGAAGAATGGTAGAAGTGGATTCATTGTTTGAAAATGATCTCCTTTGTGAATGAGGGGATCTTCCCAGGAATAAATGATATCAAGGTTCAGAAGCTCATCAATTGTGGTGCCGCAAATTACCCAAGTTTTTCAGGTTTGGATCTTTGCACAGCTGTCTTTTTACATTCATGGTGGCTCAGCATTCTGTAATCTACCGTAGTCTCTCTCAGCATGGACTTCCATAAAATTACATACTGTGCCAGTATCTATCACTGATTGTAAGTGATGTTTCTTGTTCCTGTTTCGTTTTCCATGTTTTCTTTTGCATCATATTACCATGACTCTTGGTCAAATCAAAGTTTTGGAAACTTGGTTTCAGTTTTGTCAGATCAAATAATTGTTTTGGGTAGTTTCAATAACATAAGTGGTTTTTCTCTGGTTTCAGCGACTTTTCAACCTATACTATTTCAGAGAACTTCAACATTTACTATAATTTTTATGACATTTAATTTTTTTTGTTCGAAGTTTTTTGCAAAAGGGAAAAAAAAAGAGAAAAACAATATGTTCAAAGATCTTGTTAGTGCATTCTACATTATTGGTGATGTAATATTTGATCTCAAAAATATCTGATAGTCAAACATAATAGTAAACTTTACACTTTCACTGTATCTTGTTGGGATCTAACATCATAATGTTTTAAGTTGCTGAAACTTGCAGAAGTCAAGTTTTCTAAAGAGAAATTGCTTTGTGACATTCAAACAAAAGAAGAAATGCAAATGTTTACAATAAGCAACTTATATATCTATTTAAATTGACCTGTTAAGTTATTTTCCACTGAAAATCTGAAACTCACCCTGTTTTTCTGATTGGGTTGTGCTGAAACCAAAGCCCTGAGCTTCTGTAATGGAGCTTTGGTAAAAAAAAAAATTGGTAAAATCATATCAACATCAAGTCCTCTATTTGATTATTACATTGACACTATATATTTTTTGAACTTGCATTTTTCTGATTCCATCTATTGTACTGGCGAGATCAAGTAAATTATATTAAGATTTCATTCTCTGGTAGACCTATTGAGACAGTGTTACCTGATTTCTATATTATTTATCATGTTTGAACTTAAAAGATTCCATAGACTGCTTTCTTATCTGGAAAAGTTTGAAGCATTTTCTATATTCAATAATGGGGCATTCACATTTCTGTATGAAGCTTTTGTTAGTTTGCTGTATTATATCATCTCAACATGCTTTTGTAGCCAGTTGAGCGGTGAAAATCAAACCATTAACACTCAAAATGGCAATGGCATGGTTATTTTCACCCCTTTTCTAGTAGCTCATTATGAACTTTCACACTCTCTATTTAAGCTATATATGTCATGTCTCTTCTTGAATACATAAAATATAATTTTAGTGTGAGTAGAAATACAAACGAAGAAAAGTAAAATTGCAAGCCAAGAAATATCAAGGAGTAAAAATTTAAGTATTTGGAATCAATTATCCAGCAAGAAGGTGAAATAGGTGAAGATGCGAATCATAGAGTTAAAGCAGGATGGATTAAGTTGAGGAGTGCTTCAGAAGTATTTATGATTGGTGCATTTCATTAAAATTAAAAGAAAAATCTATAAAACCACTATTAGGCCAGCTATGTTATATGAAGAGAGTGTTGGGTAATACTGAAACAACATGTGAATAAATTAAGTATAAAAGAAATGCGTATGCTAACATTGATATATCATAAAACTTTAAAAGATATAATTAGAAATAAACATATAAGAGAAATGATAGGAGTAGTCCCAAAAATGAGAAAAAATCGATTTCGGTGGTTTAGACATATACATCGAAGACCTTTAAATGCTTCAAGAAAGAGTGATCTTTTAACAATCCATGGTAAAGATAGAAATAGAGGTAAACCTAAACTAACATGGACAGAAATAATTAAAAAATATAACTATTTATAATTTGAATGTCAACTTAGTCCTGAATAGAGCAGAGTGGAGGAAGTATATTCATGTAGCCGACCGCATGTAGTTGGGAAAAGGCTTAGATGAGTTGAGTTGAGTTTAGTATGTCATGTCTCTCCTTGCCTTTTGGCAGTATAAACTGGACTCCAGGTTGAAAATTGGGATGTTTTTTCCAAGTGTGTGACTTGGATAATTCTCATATATATATATATATATATATATATATATATATATATAAATGATTGGTTGACCCTCTTATGTTATTCTCAAATAACAAAATGTAGAAATGTGAGCACACACCATTATTTATCATTTGTCAAGATCTTTAACAAGTGAACTTCCTCAGTAAATTATAATTGGGACCCATGTATTTTTAGCATATATTAGAAAGATCCACATTGTGAAAGTAAATTAGAAATCTTTGAATATTCCTTTTGTTTGCAGCATGCAAAAATCTACAGAAAGCAGGAGAAGACAACATGGTTTCCATTGTAAAAGGAATTCGTAATTTTTTTGTCCTTTTGGTTTGCTTCCCTTGCATTCTAGAAAGTTAATTTTTCAGAAACATGGAAATTACATTGTTAATTTTCAGAAACATGGAAATTAACATTTTATATTTGATGGTTTTTCCTTCAAAACCAGCAGCTAGAAAAAGGCTTTTCTAGGAGGGTGTTGGGTTGCTGGAAGTTCATGAAATGTAGGAAAAACATGAACTTGTATCAAGGAAGGCTTTCGTTTGCCAGGAAAAGTGTGGAGAAAAGTTTGCAGTATGATTATTTCTTACATAAAAGAGGTTTGAAGTGTTATATTTAATATTTCTCCTATTATTTTCAAATCTTCATGTTGTTGTTTAGTGTTGGGCCATCCAAGACATGATTACATGAATGCTAGGTTCAGGTGCGGACAGTGATCTGTTAACCAGGTTAGCTCGTTGAATGCTCAGAAATTACAGGAGGGTCTTTGGAGAGCAATTGGATCCACCATCTACTATTGCCAATCAAACTATTTAGCCAACAAATTCAGCTGCTATGTTGGCCACAGCCAGGACGGTTCAGATTCTTTGGTACACTGGTAGCCCCCTCTCCTTTCGAGTTCATCTTTACATAGTTCAATGCAAGACTCTACCACTGAGAAAATACGATCAAAATCTACTTTGCTGCCCTGCTGCAAAGACATGATTCAGAGCCTCTGTTGGCGTCCTTCTCGGGCATGATCTTGTTGGGGAGCATTAACTCATTGCTGTTTTCTGTTTGCTGAGTTACAGGCTATTATAAATAGCCTTGTAATGGGTTCCATATGGAAGGATATCAATATATTCATATTCATATCTATTAATAAATATAAATATATTTATATCATACATATGCGTATTTATTTATTTTAAATAAAACTAATATTTATTAGATATTAAAATATAAATAAAATATGAATATTAGTTAAATAAAGTTTGTGATCACTACCGAATGGAAGTTTATTAGGTAGATACCGAGATTAAGTTGATATGATTATTTATTTTCGTTAAAAGTGGTGAATGCTATATAAAATTAGATAGAATTATAAACTAAAGTGGATATTTGGATATATATTGGATAGTTACATATTTACAACCATATCTATTTTTATGATGGATATTGCTCTAACGCTTAAATTTGCATTGAAGAATATTATTCAATTCTATTTCACCTCTATTTTAATGCTATTATGACTAATCTAACAGCAATTCAAATGGTGAAGAGAAAGGCAACCATAATAGAATATTGATTGAATCAGGTGGCTTTGTCAATCATAAAACTTTCCAGAGTCGGAAAAAAAGTTGAATATGGTGCATGGCTGGGAACTTTTGGCGCTCTTTTGATTGGCAGAATTTTTTTCCAGCTGCTAAGAACTTTTTCCCACCATACCTGTACAAGGTTTATTCTTGGTTCTGGCATCAAAATTTTAGCAGTCGAATGTTTACATCTGCTGTCGCTATGATTTAATTTGATCAAGGCCTTAAGTCCAATTGACAATCTCAGTTAAATTTGCAGTTCATTTAGCAATTCCAACTGCTGCGAACTTCAATCAATGACTTTATTGTTAGCTTTTCTATCAAAAAGACTTTATCCTAAGCCACATTTGTTGTCTTCTTCTACTAGTGTCTTTAATCATGTTGTAATTGTAAACATATCTCATAATCAATCCTGTGTTTCAAACTCTTATATAAGCGGTCACCCATAAATAGCTTAACTACTGCAAATCCATGCTACCAACCAAACTTAAACCTTTCCGAGTCCCCTAAGCTTTCTAATTCATGCAAAATTTGATTGTCGCCTTCTGTCATTACTTTTTTCCATTCAATCAGTAAATTTCTACCAGAACCAACTGGATTTTGACTTGTACAACCTGACTTATTCTATTACATAACCAAACAAGCTTATCCCTGGAGAGTCTGCTTGGGTTGAAGGTGTAAGGAAAGGCTATTTGAACTCACAATATTGGTTGATGGTTATACAACTTGACATACAAGTAAAAGACCGTGTTTTTGTGATCCAATAATCTAATATCGGTTTAGAGAGAGGAGCAAATAAGCCATCCCATTTGCCCTTGATCTGTAAGTAAAACATGCAATACATGTGAACAGCGACAGTCATGAATGTGTGGTTCTCTAAACCAATGCATGGGTCAATCATCTAAACCAATGAATTAAGCCCTAAATTGAAAAGAAAATATTTTAATGTACAATTATTTAAAATAAATAATTGCCAGATGGATAAACAAACTATAGTAAAGTAGGTTAGAGCATCTTATGGTACAAGTCAATCATGAGTAACATAGGTAGCATGTTATTTGGAATCTTAAAGTTGTATTACAATTTAAGTTGCATGACAACCTAATTTATAATAGATAATTTGTAAGAAAGCCCACTCCTGTTTTCCCAAAGAATAGTTTATAGGTAAAAGAAGAGTGATTCTTATAAACATTTTATTGAATGCATTATGAGTAAACGCTAAGTTGAAGCTCTTGACATACATCGAGATCAGAGTGTTATGGACAAAGAAGTTAATGTTGAAGCTATTGGCAGTGAGAGCTTAGGTGTGGACTTGAGTGCCTATGGAGAGTGGGTGGGCTATTGCGATTGTGGTTATAGATTTATCACAAGAGGTGTTGGCATAAGCATAGTATAGAATTACATGATTTAGGGTATGCCAAAAGTTATAATGCTTCTTGATACTTCAGAACTCCCAAGGGTCATTGGCTAAATGAACATTTTGTTAGGATGTTGAGGTAGCAAGATTAGCTATGGCATGATGTTGGAGGATTCATGGAGCTTGATATTGGGCATAGTGATTGACCATCAAGACACATGAAGATATCCAATGATTCCATATGGATTAAGGATGGGTGCTATACTTTGAATGCTTTTCTTGACTTTTCTGAGTTCTAGGACATGGGCTTGCATGGTATGACCATGGTGCAATGTAGGGCTATACCTAGATAGTCTCACATGGAGGTGCTTAAGGCAATGTCTTATTGGACGAGCTAACTACATTGCAAGAAAAGCTTTCCTCGACATTGGACTTTGTGGAGTTGTTCAGGCTATCTCAGACACTCTTGATTTCTATAGCATAATACAGAGGTGTTAGAAAATTGGTCAGACGGGGGTGTAGCTTGCCCCTATTATGGGGCAATGTGTTACGAGAATCCACAAGAGTCGATTGAACATGGAGTATAAGTGTGGCTTAACGAATATTGGTTTGGCTTAGAGTTGGGCTAAGGCTCAAGGACGAGTAAGATAATTATGTTGAAGAGAGGATAATGTGGTGCAAGGATAACTGATCGAATATGTTTACTTCATAGGAAGATTTGGATGCTAACATTATGGTAGTGCACAATAGTGTATAAGCAAGCTATGGCCAAAAAAAAATGTTGGGGTATGGCTATTGATCTTTGGGTACGATCATAGAGCATAGTGATGTGCAAAAAGACTGTGAACTTTGTTAGCCAGTATGGCTATGAATGAGAAGGTATCTTAAGGATGTAAGAGGATTGCGACATGTAGGCTAGCAGGAATGCTTGGACAACAAAATCCAGGAGAGCTCAAGACATGCATGATCAACCGTGACTTCAAGGGGCTGCAGGTGTATTGACTTGTTGATTTGGTTGGACAATATGGGAACACTTTGCTCCTAGCCTCATGCATAGCAGTGGCACTGCACTGTCGTGTCAAATGAGTTCTACTTCAATATTCCTGAAGAAGAGCAGTGAGGTAACTTACAAGTTGGTAGCATAGAATACATATTATGGCATGAGAGTACTTGGCTAGGCATCACAATATTTGAGCAATGAATACTTGGCTGTGGATCAAAGCTCTATAAATGACAGTCGTTAAGCTATAAAACACTCTTGGAAAGAGTCTATGTCATGGCAGGGAGGTGTACATGAGTATTGCAGGTGACTCAAGGGAGGTGTCACATGTGTTCTATTTGACAGAGTTGCTGGGTAGATCATCAAGGTGCAAGCCTAGCTTTATTGTGTGACATGCCATGGTGCAGCATAGGTGTTTGAGTGAAGGAAGGAAAAAAAAAAAAAAAAAAGAACACTCGCCCATGACAGGACAATGATGTAGCCACTAGTACCAAATAACATGTAAGTATGCTTCATTTAGATAAATATTTATTTGATGATTACTAATCCTAACTCAATCCAAGCTTGTTATTGCTTGATCATGTAAGGATTTGAAGGCCTCTTATTCTAACAGAAAGGGTTTGTTTGGCCAGGTTTGTACAATTTTCAAGACTTTTTATTTTTTTTTGAACAATATGGTTCTGTTAGTAGCTGAGTTGAGTTTATATCTGTAAATCCTTTCTCAACCATAAGGTTGACTAAATCCTACTTAAAAAAAAAAAAAACCCATTGTTAATCCCAATATGCCTAAACCTATAGCCACAACTTAGTTTAAGAAAAAGTCTTTGTACACCACCCGCGCACGGGCCTGCACCGAAAGACCCATTCGTGGGTCCCGCATTAGCAATGCGAGCCCGTGCATGTGATCCCGTGCGCGGGCGAATCAAGGGCAGTGCACCAAGACTTTTCCTTTATTTTCAACCAAAAAATGCAAAGAAAAGATGAGTTCAGTTAAAGCCCAACTATTCGAACTTACTTACCAACTGATTAGCCAAAACTAATTTAATTTTAACCGGCAAGCACAAGGATATGAAGTACTAATGCAACCGTATGTCAACTTAAGTTGCATCTATTATTCTGTGACAAGAGGCTTGATAGAAAAATCAACCTTTATGACAAGCCACATATGGTTACTTGATGGGGCAAGCCCCGGATCAAGACCTGTCGCATAAAACCTGAGTGCAAGAGAAGCCAAATGTCTCATTTAGGGGATCTCCTTTACCCAGGATAGGAGTAGGATATATTACTGGAATTAAAATCGTGGCTTGGAGAAGTATCACTCTTTGGACACCTCCAGATTACCACAAATATACTTCAAGCTCCTGTTAAATTAATTATAGGTTTGATGCAGGCCAAAGTCAACTAAGAAAACGAGGAATTCCAATTACAATCTCTTCAAAACTAAAATAGTTTTGGCCTTTTGGGCATCCCAACATACAAATCTATATTCGTTGTTCACTTCTCCAGCAAGATCACTTCTTTCTCCAAATTGTTAGATAGTGTTAGGCTAACTTTTGGAAAGATATATTGCATTGAATAATATGCTGACCCCTCTTCAAGCACTAGATATGCTCTTCAGGTTTCGTTGCTTTGTGAGCAAGAATCAAGTACAACGTGTGCTAATTTATGGTTGTTAGATGGTTCAAAACATACCACAAGAGAATTGAGTAAGCTATCAAGATGCAATAATTTTTATCATAAAAGATTGGGTGATAAATCACTTTGGTTGCTATCAAGGTGCAATCTCTAGTGACTAATGCTCCAAATGTAGACGTGTGAGATATTATATCAATTAGATTCAATGCTCTTATGTTAGAAAATTAATGAGACCATACATGAAATTTAAGGTGCGAGCTACTTGGTTCTATGTACCATATTGTAGCCATCTCATGACCACATTTAATAGGGAAATGAATCAAATGATGCCCAATTTTCTCTTTTTAAGGTGCTATTGTATGACTAATAGGGAATCTGAAAATGATAAAATGATATTGTATAAACAAATTGAGGATAAATAACTAAAATAAAAATTCAACTCAACTCAACTCCGTCAAAGCTGGTCCCAAGCTCGAATAAAGAAGGAGGATTACATTAGGTAGTTGATAGTCAACATAAAAATTCGTTAGAACTCTTAAAACATAAATCTAATAAAAATATATAAAAAAAAAAAAAAAATAATTATTTATTTGTACTACACCATTGAATCCATCAAAATATTGGACGAATAGTATATAGAGATGTTGGAAGGCCTATATATATATATATATATATATATATATATATATATATATATAAAGAGAGAGGATGTTTTCTAAGAAATTTTAATTATATTTTATTATTTTAGACATGTTAATAGATATTCAACTGCAAGCACCTAATTTTCATTTTAACTCATATCATTGCACAATTACACAAATCACTATGATGAAACGCAATGATGAAGCAAATTTTTTTTAGGAGAGCCGAGTTATGCTCTATCTTTTAATTAAGGGAGTTGTTGCTGCGGAAATCTGTCCTCAACTCGGGCGCAATCGGGCTTCGAAATGGGCTTCCTCCTGGGTGGACCTGCAAAACAGTCCTCGCGAGAGGCATTGGGGGTGGCCCTCTGCAGAAGACCCTTCGACGCTCAAGTCATGGGGATCGACAATCAACAAAAATGAGGAGAAGGCTCTCGCTGAAGAGTCCCTCCAGGGCTCTGAGCAGAGCACGAATGACGGAAGCTAAGGCAGAAGGAGAGAGGGTTCCAGTGAGCAAGTGCGCATACCTGAGGAGTCGGCAGACGACTCTATTTATAGAGGATCACCTGATTCCCTGGGGGGCGTCGTGGGTCCGAAAGTCGTTAGGATCTGAATCCAGTTTATTATGAGGTCAGTAGG
Organism: Calamus simplicifolius; assembly: GCA_900491605.1. Taxonomy (NCBI): domain Eukaryota; kingdom Viridiplantae; phylum Streptophyta; class Magnoliopsida; order Arecales; family Arecaceae; genus Calamus; species Calamus simplicifolius. Next base: position 1,233,966 of record UESW01004715.1, read on the forward strand.
ATTCATATCTTGTTGGTTAGAGGATCGATGGCTAGGAGAGCTTGTTGATGTCTCGAGATTTGGCGAGGACATAGGCTCCAAGGCCCTAGGCCACTCTCGCGGGTCCTAGGCCACTCCGGATATGATTTCTGTTTGGAATCTCACGAATTCGAGTTCTCCCGCGCCAAATTTCATAGAGGTATAGACATCGCTCGGGCTAGGCCGAGCGATGGAGAGATCGGCTAGAGGGACCGAGAGATGACATAGCTCGGCTAAAGGGGCCGAGAGATGATATAGCTCGACTGGAGGGGCCGAGAGACATATAACTCGGCTGGAAGGGCCGAGAGACGGTATAACTCGGCTGGAAGGGCCGAGAGATGATATAGCTCGACTGGGGCCGAGAGATTGTATGCTTGGCTGGAAGGGCCGAGAGACGATATAGCTTGGCTGGGGCCGAGAGATGGTATAGCTCGGCTAGAAGGGCTGAGAGACAATATAGCTCGGCTAGAGGGGCCGAGATGGTATAGCTCGGCTGGGGCCGAGAGATGATATAGCTCGGCTAGAAGGGTCGAGAGATGGTATAGCTCGGCTAGAAGGGTCGAGAGACGATATAGCTCGGCTGGGGCCGAGAGATGGTATAGCTCGGCTAGAAGGGCCGAGAGACGATATTGCTCGACTGGGGCCGAGAGATGATATAGCTCGGCTAGAGGGGCCGTGAGATGATACAGCTCGGCTGGGGCCGTGAGATGATATAGCTCGGCTGGGGCCGTGAGATGTTATCCATGCCTTGGGAATCCTTGGCTCGGTGAGGGGCTAAGGCGCCCCAACTTACGGAGGCCGACTTATCTCTGGTGGGTGTCGCACAGCGAGTAGGAATCAGGGCTAGCCCTAGCCATGTTTACGATTATTGACACACACGATTTTACCCCTCAACATATGCCCCCCACTTCCTAGTTCGAAGCGTAGGTTCGGGCGTAGGGAATATAATTCCAGGTGGCATGACTTGAACGGAGGGATCTGGGTTTGACAGCCCGCGCAATGATGTCCTATTTAATGCTGCACGACCGTCATGCCCTTGTGGGATGTGCCTTTACGGGGCGCGTCACAGAAGGCTCCTTTGAGGCAGCGGTTGGGGAATTGCCACGTAGCAAATCCCGGATTTTATGGCGTCCGCAATGGCGGTTCTGGGCATCTCGGTTGAGACGCCCTATCTTTCTCTTAAGGTGGTTTCTTTGGGGAAAGCAAAGTCGAAACAGCGCCGTTCCTATTCGCAGTGCTCTTTTGTTCCTCTTTGAAGAATCTTGCTCTCTGCTTCCTCTGTAATCTCGCTCGGTGTTTCTCTCGGCCAGCAGGATGATGAGCCTCGACGATATGGTTTCGGAGATTACCGCCGAGGATTTGGGGAGAATACGCCAAAAGTATGGCATTCCCTCGGATGTCCTCTGAGATTGTCGGAGCCCGAGCATAGGGTTTCGCAAGATCTGGAGCATAGGGTCTTTCTTTATGAAGACAGTCTGACAGCGGGCCTTCGATTTCCCCTTCATCCCTTGGTGAAGGAAATCATGAGATTCTAAACATTTGCCCGACAATGGTGGCTCCCAACAGTTGGCGCAGCGTCATCGGGTTTATCTCAATGTGTAGCCGGATTCAGGTAACGGCAATTCTTCCTCTCTTTCGCGCCTATTACTATCTGATGCCTGGGAGGAAATCAGAGTGGCCTTACATTGGACCTCGGAGGTTGTTTAAGATGATAACAGATAAGCCATCATCTATAAAGGAGTGGAAGGTCAGGTTTTTTATTGCTGAGGGGAACATCGGCTCCGACTTTTCTCGGGGATGGGGAAACTTTGTTCGGGATGTGGAAGCACATCCGACCCTATCCAAGCAGGAGAAGGAGGACTTGGAGGTCCTCCGTGACGGCAAGACATTTTCGGTTAATGACTTACTGTCGAAAGAGGCTCTTTTCACCACCGGGCTTAGCCCCCTTGACCCGCATAGTAAGTCTTTTTCTTTTTCCATTGATTTCGCTCGAGAAAATATGTCTCGGTCTGACCGCTTGCTCTCTGTTTCTATAGCCAAGAAGTCCAAACTATCAGGCCGCATAAAGAAAGGGTTGAGCAAGCACCCGAGAGAGAGCAGCGGAGGGGAGAAACGCAAGCCTAAGAAGATGGCTCATTTTTCTGAAGAGCGCTCGCCAGATGTTGGAGCTGTCATGGTGGAGGCGCTGAAAGCAGAGGAGGATTCAGAGAGGACTGCTGAGGTCTCTTGTCCTCTAGTGGTGGAAATAGTAGACAGCCCGGATGAAACTCCGTTGGCTTGTCTGGGAACTCCTTTTTTGAAGGTGAGCCAATGGCTGGCACGGCGGAGGTCGGTGCCTCTGAGGGCCCTCCTTCGAGCGAGGAAATGCCTCTGGCCTTGGCGAGAGGACAGGAGGGAGCAATCACAATCATCGAGGCTCAAGGCAAGCCTTCCATTGGAGGGCTCCCCCTGAAGGAATTTAGGGGCGGCGACGTTGGGCCGACTGTAGTGGAGGCTCAAAAGGAGCATACGGTTGGAAACTTCTTCCTGGAGTGATTGGGGAAACTGATGAACAGACTGAGGCATTGGTGGAGCCTGCGGGGGAGGAGCAGGTGCCTGTGATCGAGGGAAGAAGCTCGGACAAGGAAAGAGAGCAAGGTAAAGGTCTTGCAGCCGAAGCTTCCTCCACCAAGGTTTCGGGAAAACTGGCACCTAGGCTGGCCGAGTTATCCGAAGAATCCCAGGCTAGAATTCTGCTGAGGGAGGCAAGGAGGTCAAAGGCTTCTCAGTCAGAGGTCACCCGGACCGATCCTTCGGACGGCGACGGTTAGCCCGGTAGCTCGAAATCGGCCATCAAGGCGGCATTTGCTGCCCTAATGAGGTCAGCGCTGTACCCGGGCGGGGTCCTTCGATGGATGAGTTCGCGGACCTAGACCTAGTTGACGTTGCGTTTGGCCAGCGGAATGTGGTGACGAAAGCCCATCTCCTTCCCAAGATCAACAATTCCACCCTCATGTGGCTAGCCAGGTCCTACATCTCCCGGGTGAGTTATTATTCCCGAGTAGTGAGTGCTTTCTGGTTAGCTTGGTCGTGCTCTTCTTACTTGTGCTTCATTATGCAGAGTGCTTTGATCACCAGGGCACTGTGTTGGTGCTTGAACCTGGCGACAGGGGCCAGTGCCCAGGCCAGGAGAGTCAACGCCGAGCTTCGATCGCGAGCGGAGGCGTCTGATACATTTGAACAAGCTCTGGGCATCGCCAACGAGAATTTGGCGAAGGTGAGGGTACTGCATCAGGCCACCCTAGATGACGCGTCCAAACTGAGGCTTGAAGTTAAAGAGCTACGAGGGCTCCTGGTGAAGTACGATGACGTATGCTCGGAATTATTGCAGATCAAATCTAGGCATGCTGGAGAAATGGAAACTGTCAAGAAACAGTTTAGTGAAAGTTTGGGCAAGCAAAGAAGAGAAGCCGTCGAGAAGAGAAATCGCCTGAACAAAATGCTTGGCGAGCTGGAGGAAAAGGTACAGCAACTCAACCGTGGTATTGCTGACAGGGATGACAGGATCAAGTGGCACCAGGAAAAGCTAACCCAACTCGATAGCGAGCTCTCCCAAGCCTGGGGAGAAGCTGATAGTAGGCAGTCGAGGATTAATGACCTCAAGGGCAGAATCGAGCGGGTTAGGGCTTTTGATGAGGTCAAGGAGTTGACCAAGAAGTTATCCTGGCAGGAGGAGGAGGTATGGTACTACCCCTTTTTGGCCTCCCTTGCTGCTCACTGTGGCACCGGCTAATTCTGTTTTTACAGATGAAGAAGGCGGAGCTGGAGAACCGGAGCCAGATACGGACCCTGCAAGGGAATTGGCATCCAGTCGAGGGAGGAGCCCAGAGCTCGAAAGGTGGGTCGCTGAGACCGAGGAGCAGATTTCCTTACTGCGGAGTCAAACTGCTGAAACTGAGGGGTAGGTCGTTTTACTTCGAAATCAAGTTGCTGAAGCTGAGATGCGGCTCGCTCTACTTAGGGGCGAACAAGATGCAATCTGTGCCGACGCCTTCCAGCTTGGTGTGGAGAACATTCGAAATAAGATATCCAAGGAGCATCCAGAATGGGACCTCTCTTTCTTGGATGTTGAAACCTCTGAGGCTTGTACCCCAGGGGCTGAAGAGGCTGAATATGATGATGTTTCAGACATCGACTTCAACACTATTCTAGATGCTGGTGAGGCCATGGCCCCTGAAGGACGCTCAAATCCATCGCCAAAGAAACGACAACCTTTGAAGTGGGCGAAACGAGCCAGGCTTCCCCGAGCGTTGTTGAGGGTACTACCGGAACTGATCCAGCTCCTGACCCTTGAGAGTCATTTGTGTGCTTTTGCTTTTTAGATATGTAACTTGGTCTGAAGTTTTCAATGAACGGGCCCTCGGCCTCCATTTGCTCGTCTCTTTAGCCAATCTTTTGTTTCAGACTTTCTTTCGACTGCGAACAAGTTATGACTTGTTCGCGTTCTTCAGCCGACTTAGTTCGGATTTAAGTAAATGTCTCGGTCGAGGCCGAGGTATAGGGATAGCTCTGATGAAGCCGAGGGACGTGATAGCTCGGCTTAGGCCGAGAGATAAGATAGCTCGGCAGGTGATGGCCAAGGATTGCAGAGGTATCCTGGTTAGAGCCGAAGTTGGGTAACTCGGTCCGCACAAGGCGAAGAGGTGGGTGCGCTTTCAAAGGGAGTTTGGTCCCGAGAAGAAGGGTGTTTGTTGGTGCGCCGTCATTTATTTATCCTTTCCGGTAAAGGGGGAGCGATTCCTCGCTTCTCGCGAGCGGCCATTGAAGTGATGACGCGTGGCAAGATTTTATGGTAGTGGCGTTGGAACTGACGGTTCGGGTGATCGGGACGCTCGCCTGAGGTAATTTAAATACCGATGGGTGGTATGCCATCGTTAACCATTTCCTCTACCGATCTCCTGTTGGCCTATCTAAGATTACGATAACAGGATGGCTTCCGAGAATGGAGGGAGGTCAGCCGGGATGCCAAGCAGCGTTGTTGGCAGCCTTGGGGTGCCCCGCCTAGGCCGCACCACAATAACTGTGGACGGGAAGGTTTTGACGTCGTTACTCGCGGACTGCGAGCAAGTCCGAAGAATGACTGAGCAACACCTGGCTATCTCGGCAAGAGAGATCGAGCTCCTTCGCTAAGCCAACAGTAGGCTGGAGCGGGAGGTAGTGTCCCTTCGACAGCAAATGGCTGATTCGGCTCCGCGGCGCAAGGAGAGTTCAGCGGCGCCCGAAGGAAGTAGCAAGCCCCTGTGAGGGCTAATGTATCTTTTCTTTTGTTTTTCCCTCTTGTGATGAACGGAGAAAAGTTTTTTGGAACTTCCTTGTTTGTTGCCATTTCTGAAATGTTTTCCCTTATCGTCCGAGTCTTACGGAACGAAATATTCTCCTGGGGAACCTCCAGTACAGCATCCCGTTTTGACCGAGGTAAATGGGACTCGTAGGTTTCAGTTGGAGCATTGTATATTGCTCGGTTTTTGTTGAGGTTTTGACAAAAGACGCACTCCGGCCTTGGCTGGGGCTTATATTCATAGGGCGTGCACTCCGACCTTAATAGATGCTTACGCATTCTAGGTGTAGGTCGGGACTTATATTCATAGGACGTGCACTCCGATCTTAATAGATGCTTACGCATTCTGGGTGTAGGTCGCCGCTTATATTCATAGGACGTGCACTCCGACCTTAACAGATGCTTACGCATTCTGGGTGTAGGTCGGGGCTTATATTCATAGCACTCCGACCTTAACCGATGCTTACGCATTCTGGGTGTAGGTCAGGGCTTATATTCATAGGGCGTGCACCCCGACCTTAACCGATGCTTACGCATTCTGGGTGTAGGTCAGGGCTTATAGCGTGTCCTGTTATCATTGAGACAAAACTAGTTACCTTAGACTGGACTGAAGTACAAGATCACGTGCGATCGTGCTAAACTGAAAGGAGATACTTTGGTTTATTCCGAAGTATAGAGGCAGTTTTGGTCTTGAGTTAAAATGCAAGGCAATGTCTCGACTTACGTCAAGATGCAACGGGCAGTTGAGCCAGAGAAAGGAATACCGAGGTATGTTTATTAAGGAGTACTTGGCTTCCGCGCCTTTTTATGACTTTACCGATGCTTTGTCCTTTCCAAGGAGCTAATCTTCTCTTTGCTGAAAAGGATAGTACGGCACTGTGGTTTGCGAAAGGTCGCCTCGGCACATTTCAGGGACATTTATTATGTCGACTTTTTCCAAGGCGGGTCGTTTCAACGTACGATGCAAGCGCTTGTTTGCCATTGGAGGGTGTCATTTTCATCGGGCGATTTTTCAGGTCTGCCCGTATCTCTAAGATCAGCGGGCGATTTTCTGCATTTAAGACCTGTGATCCGGGATTAGAGGAAATCTTCTGGTGTACATCATGGGCTGAGCAACGCGTTTGGCGCGCATCGAAGGGCGCTATTTTCATCCTGGGAGGCCACGTGGTAGCACGGATTGGGCATTTTGAATCTCGGGCTTACCGCTTTAACAGCTGCTCCCGATCCATTTGCCTATAAAAAGGGAAGGAAGGGGCCGTGTTAGGCCATCCCCAAAATTTTCTTCTTTGTGAGCTGTGAAATTTTTCATGATGTCTGTGTCCCTGAAGCTGAGAGTAGAGGGACTAAGTTTTCCTTTTGTAAGCCACCTTCCCACGGATAGCCAGGGTGACGAAGGAGCCGCTGAAGAGCAGCTCGTCCTCAAGGGAGGAGTTTCGGAGATCATATGGAGAGTGCACAGGAGGTCCGCAGAGATCACATGGAGAGCGCACATATGCGCTTCCTGTGTATCCTTTGTGGTTTGCTATGGGGGTCACAGGGTAGGAAGTGCACATGTACCCCCGTAGCATGCGCAGACTTTTCCTTCTCCCTTTGGCTGGATGCTTAGCCCCTCCGTACGGAGAATCTTTCGCCATGTGAAGAGGGAGTTGAGAGCAGTGTGGGGCTGATGGTCCTCTATCTCTCTCAATCGGGCAGCGACCTGTAGCCCAGCATTCCACCCAGGGGGAAGCTTCCTCAGCATCAGCATCCACGGGTCTGTGCCTCTTTTTGGATCTCCTAATTCATCCAGAGGACCCATGGGAAGCCGGCCTTGCTATCTATCAGGGTGAGCTGGATGGTTGCCTGATCTTTGGGTCAGATGCCGAAGTGTCATTGTTAACCGAAGTTGACTGAAGTAGTTCGGCCGAGCTATTTACTCGTTTTTATTTCCTGTGCTTTGATGCACTTGTAACTCCTCTCAGGATGTTGTAACTTTTCTTTTAATGAGGAAATAAAGAAATTTTTCATTCCTTCTTTCTTTAGCACCTGTTTCTTTTTTGCGCTGAGAGTTGTTGCTCCCATATTACGCTTTTATGTCGCAGCATATTTCAGCAGCGCTATTGCTGCTTTGTTCTTGCTAAGACCAATGTTCGGTCCTCAGCAGAGAACACGTATATCCATGTGTAAGTCAAAGAGGGACCTGGGCGGCCCTGTGGAATCATGAGGTAAGCATGATCCTGTTTGCAGAACGAAGCAGGTGTTTTTTCGGGGAAAGACTGCTTGCGGCATTTTTGCTGTCGAATAGTGGGGGGTCGTTTGCCTCTACCGAGGTATAATAGAACGCCTTAGTTGCGTTAGGGCGTTGGAGAGATTACTTGACTAGGCCGGGGCCTCGGGATATCGCTCGGTTGTTGCCGAGGATTAAGGATATCACTCGGTTGTTGCCGAGGTTTTTATTCTTTGGTTCCGATCGGGGCTTGTTAGCTGCCCGAACCTTGAGTGATGTTTTGGAGATTATTTAATCTGGCCGGAGCTTGTAAGCCGCTCGAACCTTGAGCGATGTTTCGGAAATTATTTAATCTGGTCGGGGCTTGTAAGCTGCCCGAACCTTGAGCAATGTTTTGGAGATTATTTAATCCGGCCGAGGCTTGTAAGCTGCCCGAACCTTGAGCGATGTTTCAGAGATTATTTAATCCGGCCGGGGCTTGTAAGCTGTCCGAACCTTGAGCAATGTTTTGGAGATTATTTAATCCGGCTGGGGCTTGTAAGCTGCCCGAACCTTGAGCAATGTTTCTCTGATGTTAGGTCTGACCGGAGCTTGTAAGCTACCCGAATCTGAACGATGCTTCTTTGACGTTTGATTCGGCCGGGGCTTGTAAGCTGCCCGAATCCGAACGATGTTACTTTGGCTTTTGGTTCAGCCGGGGCTTGTAAGCTGCCCGAATCCGAACAATGTTACTTTGACGTTTGATTCGGCCGGGGCTTGTAAGCTGCCCGAATCAGAATAATGCTTCTTTGATGCTTGGTTCGGCCAGAGCTTGTAAGCTGCCCGAATCTGAATGATATTTCTCTGGCGTTTGGTTCGGCCGGGGCTTGTAAGCTACCCGAATCCGAACGATGTTTCTTTGATGTTTGGTTCGGCCAGGGCTTGTAAGCTGCCCGAATCCGAACGATGTTACTTTGACGTTTGATTCGGCCGGGGCTTATAAGCTAACCGAATCCGAATGATGTTTCTCTGACGTTTGATTCGGCTGGGGCTTATAAGCTACCCGAATCCGAACGATGTTTCTTTGACGTTTGGTCCGACCGGGGCTTGTAAGCTGCCCGAATACGAACGATGCTTCTTTGATGCTTGGTTCGGCCGGGGCTTGTAAGCTGCCCGAATCCGAACGATATTTCTCTGGCGTTTGGTTCGGCCGGGCTTGTAAGCTACTCGAATCCGAATGATGCTTCTTTGATGTTTGGTCTGGCCGGGGTTTGTAAGCTGCCCGAATTCAAGCGTTTGGTCCGGCCGGGGCTTGTAAGCTACTCGAATCCGAATAATGTTTCTTTGACGTTTGATTCGGCTGGGGCTTGTAAGCTACCCAAATCCGAATGATGTTTCTTTGACGTTTGATTCGGCCGGGGCTTGTAAGCTACCCGAATCCGAACGATGTTTCTCTGACGTTTGATTCGACCGGGGCTTGTAAGCTACCCGAATCCGAACGATGTTTTGGAGATCACACGGCTCCCAGCTGCGCTGGGAGCGCTCGGCCATACCGAGCCTTCGCGGAATGTAATTTGGCTTAGCCGAGATAATGGATCTCCACAGAAAGTCCCTGGCTCGAGCTACGGTTATATGGGCTACTGCTTCGGCCTCGACCCACTTGGTGAAGTAGTCAATGGCGACAAATAAAAATTTTCTCTATCCAGTGGCGAGGAAAAAGGGCAAGAATATCTATCCCCCACTTAGCAAAGGGCCAAGCGGAGGAAATAGGGACCAAACTAGCGGAGAGGAGCCTCTGGATGTTAGAGTGCCTCTGACACGGGTCACAGGCTCGGACGAGATCATCGGCATCCTTTTGCATGGTAGGCCAGTAATATCCCTGGCGCAGTACCTTGTGGCACAGAGATCGACTCCCCAGGTGGTTGCCGCAAATTCCTTCATGTACATTCTGAAGAGCATAATCAGCTTCGGACGAGCAGAGGCATTTGAGCAGCGGCATGGAAAGGGACGCTTATACAGCTGATCGTCGATCAGCACATAGTGGGTAGCTTGCAATCTCAGCTTCCTTGCTTCCTTGCGGTCGGCTGGGAGCGACCCTTCTTTAAGATACTTTAATATTGGGTCGAACCAGGATGGCTCGACCTCAATTTGCATCACTTGGTCTACCTTCGCGATGCTATGTTTTTCTAGGATTTCCAGGGGAAACTTTTGCTCGGAACTCATCGATTCCGCAGTCGCAATTCGGGATAATAGATCAGCACGAGCATTTTCGGATCTAAGGATCTGGATAACTTCAAATTCAGAGAAGTGGGAAAGCAAGTCCCGCATCTGCCGGAGATACCGAATCATGTTTGGCTCCCGGGCCTCAAATTCGCCCCGCACATGACCGACTACCAACTGAGAGTCGGTAAAGGCATTCAGCCTCTTCACTTTCAGATCACGGGCGATTCGGAGTCCAGCGAGTAGGGCCTCATACTCGGCTTCGTTGTTGGAGGCTGGGAAGGAGAATCAAATGTCGTACTTAAAGGTCGTCCCCTCGGGGCTGGTGAGGATCAAACCAGCACCAGAGCCATTGGCATTGGAGGATCCGTCGACGTGGAGGAACCACAAGGCATCAGATCTTGGATGTTCGGAGGAGTCCGGAGTGGAGCCATCTTCTGGGATGGTGCATTCAAGGAGTAAATCAGCTAGAATCTGGGCTTTGATGGCCGGGCGAGGTTGATAACGGATATCATGCTCGCTTAACTCAACAGCCCACTTAGCCATTCTTCCTGATGTCTCTGGGCGATGGACCACGGCCTTGATGGGTTGGTCGGTAAGGACCGTCACAGAATGTGCTTGAAAATATGGTCGTAATCTCCGAACCGATATTACCAAGGCCAAGAACAGCTTTCGATTCGGGTGTACCTTGTCTCGGCGTCCCGGAGTAGTTTGCTGACATAGTAGATCGGCCTCTGGGTCTTCTCCTCTTGTCTGACCAAAACCGAGCTAATTGCGCCTTCAAAGACTGCCAGGTATAGAAACATCATTTCTCCCGGATTGGGGCTGCTGAGGAGGGGTGGCGAACCGAGATACCTCTTGAGGTCCTCAAATGACTTTTGGCACTCGGGAGTCCATTGAAAATTCTTGGCAGATCGAAGAGCTTTGAAGAAAGGAAGGCTCCTCTCGGCCGACCGAGTCACAAAGCGGTTGAGGGCCACAATCCTTCCCATCAGGCGCTGGACTTCTTTGATAGATGTTGGGGGCGTCATTTGCTGAAGCGCTTGAATCTTCTGTGGGTTGGCTTCGATGCCTCGCTGAGAAACCATGAAGCCCAGAAACTTCCCCGAGGTGACACCGAAGGCGCACTTCGTTGGATTGAGCTTCATCCGATACCTTCGGAGTGTTGCGAAGCTTTCAGAAAGATCCCTAATATGTTGGGATGCTTCCTTGCTTTTGACTAGCATGTCATCAATATACACCTCCATATTCCAACCGATCTGCTCCTTGAAGACTTTGTTTACCAGCCTTTGGTAAGTGGCGCCTGCATTTTTTAGACCAAAGGGCATGACACGGTAACAATAGATACCTCGGTCGGTTATAAAGGCGGTCTTTTCCTTAGGTGCCATCCAAATTTGGTTGTAGCCTGAATAGGCGTCCATGAAGGTCAGCATCTGATGACCAGAAGTGGCATCCACGAGCTGGTCGATCCGGGGGAGAGGGAAGCTATCCTTTGGGTATGCTTTGTTAAGGTCGATGAAGTCGATGCAGATTCACCATTTACCATTCGACTTTTTTACCATAACAACATTGGACAGCCAGCTTGGATAATTCACCTCCCGAATGAGGTTTGCCTTGATGAGCTTGTCCACCTCTTCTTCAATTGCTTTCTGCCGGTCAGGGGCGAAGCTTCTTTTCTTTTGCTTCACGGGTCAGGACATCTCGTCTGCATTGAGATGGTGGATGAGGACGTTCGGGCTGATCCCATGCATGTCAGAAGCTAACCAAGCGAAGACATCAGCGTTTCTTCGGAGAAAGTCGATCAGCTCCAGTCGGGGCTTCCCCTTCAGTAGTGACCCGATCCTTATGGTTCGGTCGGGCCGAGCTTTGTCCAATGGTACCTCCTCCAGCTCTTCGGCTGGTTCTCCTCGTTGCTCGGCGAAATCCTCCCGAGCGTCCAGTCCATCGACCTCAGGCAATCTGGATCGCAGGCTGGTGACAAAGCACTGTCGAGCTATAGTTTGGCTTCCCCGAACTACATCAACCCCTCGTTCGATCAGAAACTTCATAACAAGATGCGGGATGGAGACCGCGTCCCTGAGGGACATCAAGCCGGGTCTTCCCAAGATCGCATTGTAAGGCGATCGGAGCTTGGTCATCAGGAAATCTGCATACACAGTAGCAACGGAGGGCCAGATTCCTGCTCGGACCGTCAAGGTCATGACCCCCTCCGGGTAATTACATCGCCGGTGAACCCTATTAGGGTGGAGTCCACCGCTCGGAGATTCTCCATGAGAGGTTTCATCTTCACAAACACATCGAAGTACAAAACGTTGATGGAGCTTCCACTATCAATGAGAATTCGGCTTACATCGTAGTTGTTCAAATTAAGAGATACAACTAGTGCATCATCGTGCGGGAACTGCATCCCCTGGAAGTCATCGTTGGAGAAAGAGAGCTCGTCAGTTCGCACTTTCTTTGGCGCCGAACCTTCTTCATCGTCCCTCCCGCTTGAAGGACCACCGACCGCCTCAATCACATTAATGTGGCCAGCGACAGAAGGATTTGGGGGAGAAAGAGGTTGCTGCTGGGGCTCAGGCTGGCGATCACCCCGTTTCTTGGCTCGGGGGCTCCCCTAAACCGATCCAGTCTACCCTGCTGGATGAGCCTTTCGATCTCGTTCTTCAGTTGCCAGCACTCTTCGGTGTCGTGGCCATGGTCGCAGTGGTAGCGGCAATACTTGGCGGGGTCTCTCCGGGCCGCATTTCCTCGAAAAGGAGGAGGTCGAGGGAGTTGGCGCTCGATTTCCATAAGGATCTCCGCTCTTGGGGCAGTAAGCGGAGTGAATCGATTGAACCTCCTAGGTGGGCTCCGAGTGCGGTTCCTTGGCGGCGGCTGGGGAATCCTTTGGCGGCGAGGCGGGCTTGGCTGGCGGGCAGGTCGGTGCTTATTTGAGCCCTTGGGCTCCTTCTTCTTCGTAAGCTCAGCTCGGGCAGCTTTCCGCGATTCTTCGACTCTGACATATTTGTCTGCCGGAGCCATCATATCGGAGAGGTTTGGAGGGTAGCTGACCTCCAGCGCCAAGTAAAAATCACTCTCCTTCAATACTCTGCTCGCTAGGGCGGACATGGCCACCTCATGATTAAGGTGGTCCACCTCTAGCATGGCCGTGTTGAAACGGCCGAGATACTTCTTCAAGGACTCCCCCTCTCTCTGCTTAACCTCAGAGAGGGAATTGGACCTCCGTCTGTGACGGCGGCTGCTGACGAACTGGCTGATGAAGAGGCGGCTCAGCTCATCGAAGGAATTAACAGAACATGGTTTCAAAGCATTGAACCAAGTTCGAGCAGATCCCCTGAGGGTGGAAGGGAAAGCGCGGCAGAGGATCGCATCTGATGCCCCATGGAACGTCATGATCGATCGGAAGCTGCTGAGATGGTCGTCGGGGTCGAAGGAGCCATGATAAGGCTTGATGGAGGGCAGCTTGACATGGGAGGGAATCACTTCCTCCATGATCTTCTTGGAGAAGGGGATGCCCTGCTCCGCCTTATTCTGAAGCAGATGGACCTGCTTGGCGGCGTCTAGCTCTTGACACATTTCCTGGAGTTGGCGGCGGATATCCCTATCAGGAAAAGCAGAAGGGGCAGGACGAGGAGGATACTTAGACGGTGTTGAATCATGGCGAGAGAATACCGGGGAGAGGGATCAGGCCCGCCGAGATCTAGGGAGATCTTTGCCGCAGACTCCTTGGGAAGCTGGCTCAGCTTCCTGGGACGGCAAGGGGGGTCCGCAACCCCATACGGGCCGGAAGAAGAGATCGCTGATGAGCGGGGGCTGCATCATCCTCAGGGGGATGAGGGGCAGGAGCAGCCGGACGGGGGGCTTCGAAGCGCCCCTGAATCAGGTGGGCCAGAGCTTGGACTTGCTGGACCAGTGAGGCAAACTGGTCTTGGGTCACCGGGGCCGCCAGTGGCGATGGAGTCTCAACTGGCGGTGGTGGCGGTGCAACACTGCTCACCAGATCAGGCCTTTGGGAGGCGACCTGATCTCGGGCTTCGGAGGCAACCTTTCTTCGGTTGGCCATAGGAGGAGTTCTCTTTCAGATCGAGATTCTTATCTCTTGGATCACAAGTTTATGGGACTTGAGGGCCCTTCCTTTAGCGCCATTTTGTTGTTGCCAAAATCTGTCCTCCGACTTGGGCGCAATTGGGCTTCGAGATAGGCTTCTGTTGAAAGATTATAGAAAAATTATATGATCCAATCCTTTTGATTTTGATGATTACTAAAAGCCATTGAGTTTATTAAAGGATGTAATGAGTGTATGCAAATGAGCAACAAATTTATTTTGAACAATCAATATGAATGCTCAAGTTTAACTTTAAACAATTTTGAAAGTGACTTTAAGCTTAATATTCAAAACTTTCAAAAAGAAATGTTATAATTCATGTTTTAATCAACAAGTTTTTGGATTAGTTCATGAATCAATTCTAAATGTTAATGTTATTGATTCCATGACAAAACATTGAATTAAAATGAATCTAGAACGATTTTAATGTCAATCAGAAAAGTTTCTGATTTTTGATACGTTCCGGAGCCGACTCCTGAGTTTCAGAGTTGACTCCGCTCAGTGTACAGAAATGTGCATCTGTGTTGAGTCAACCCATGAAATTGTCGAGTCGACCCTGATTCTGTCGAGCCGACTCCTGGACTGTGCGAGTCGACTCCGCTCAGACACCAGAAGAGTATTTTTCTGAGCACTTCGCGAGTCGACCCCAAGTCTTTCTCGAGTCGACTCCCGACTTTCAGGAGTCGACACTTCACTTTTAGCGAGTCGACCCCTAACCTTTTTAAACATTTCTATTTTGGTAAGACGAGCTCGAGCCGACTCGGGAAAAGCATGAGCCGACTCCAGCAAATCTGGGCGCGATTCTTAACGATGACACATCAGCCCCAACGGTAAGATTTTTGAATAACGGCTATTTTTCCTTGTCTCTAACGGATATATTTTTGCAGATTCTATAAATAGAGGAGCTCTTTTCAAATCAAAACATACCAGAGAAAATCAAAAAGAGAGAAAAGAATATCTTTTGAAAAGAGGGAAAAACATAGCATATCGTGAAAATCATTTAGCTCAAAGGAGAGAGATTCAAAAGGAGTGAAATCCAAGTGGAAGCTTCGTCTACTCCTTCTCATCAATCCACAAGAGTTTAAAGAAAATCCACAAGCATTTCAAAGATCAAATCGGAGGATTTTCAAAAGAGGAAAAAGCTTCATCTCAACTCCAAAGTCTTCAACGGTCAAGAATCTTGCTGAGGCGTGATTCAACGTTTCAAGAGGAGTTGAAGAGAAGAAGGAAGAAAGCCCAAGGCTCCACCATCTGCAATTCAATCAGGCTTTTCTAACCTTTAATATTTTGTACTTTATTTGTATATTTGCTCAAGGGGAGCATTTCATTATCCAAACACTTCTATTCTATTTTGCTGATTCAATCAGTGGATTGAATTAGTGGAGGTTGGTATACCTCGTTACAAGCCGGAGTGCTTGTGTTGGGTTAGTTGTGAGCCCGAGAAAAACAACGTGTAGGGTTTTGTGCTGGTAAGCCCGAGTTAAAACCAGCTGGGTTCGTTGTGCACCCGGTAAAACAACAAGTTTGAGTTGTGAGCTTGGAAAACAACTTGGCTGTAATCTAGAGAGATTATAGTGTGGACCCAAGTGAATCTTGGGAGTGGACGTAGGTGTTGGTTACACCGAACCACTATAAAATTATCTTGTGTTTGCCATGATATATTTTCTCTCTCTATCTCTCTATATTAATTGCTTGTGTATTGCTTGTTAGTTAATTTCACTCACTTGCACATCTTGCTAACTAATCAATTAAAGTCTAAAAAGTCTTAAATTTTTAAGAACCCAATTCACCCCCCCTCTTGGGTTGCCATCTGGGCCAACAATTGGTATCAGAGCAAGTGCTCATTTAGAATTTGATCTCACGATCAAGGGCTAAAGATCCATATGGCAACACAAATTGGTTCAAGTTTTGCTGAAGGTCATTCTACGAATCGACCTCCGCTATTTAATGGAACCAACTATTCATATTGGAAAGCTAGAATGAGAATATTCATTCAAGCTTCGGACTATGAATTGTGGGGAGTAATAATGAATGGACCTAGTACACCCACACACCTTATTGATGGCACTATTGTTCCTAAACCCGAAAGGGATTGGAATGATAATGATAGGAGAATGGCACAACTTAATGCTAAGGCCATTAATATTTTGTATTGTTCCTTAGACTCAAATGAATTCAACCGAATCTCAACTTGTAATTCCGCAAAAGAAATTTGGGATAGGTTGGAAATAACTCATGAAGGAACAAACCAAGTAAAAGAATCAAAAATAAATATTTTGGTTCATAAATATGAATTATTTACTATGGAACAAAATGAAACCATCACATGCATGTTCACTAGATTTACTGATATTGTGAATGGTTTAAAAAGTCTTGGAAAAGTTTATACTAATTCTGAGCTTGTTCGCAAAATCCTTAGGTCACTTCCACGGACTTGGGAAGCCAAGGTGACCGCCATACAAGAAGCCAAAGATCTGAACATCCTACCATTGGAAGAGCTTCTTGGTTCGCTGATGACTCATGAGCTTCAAGTCAAACAACATGTCAATGAGGATGAGTCAAGAAAGAAGAAGACCATCGCCCTCAAAGCTGCGGAAAGGAAATAAGCAGCAGCGATGATGAAGAGGATGATGATGATGAGACAGCCCTCCTTGCAAGGAAGTTCAAGAAATTTATGCAAAGAAGGAGGCCCTTCCACAAAAAGAGATTTGTTTCAAAAATGGAAGGAGAAAAAGAAAAGGATAAGAAAAAGGAAAAGGACAAAGAGAAAGAGCCCTTAGTATGCTATGAATGTAAAAAATCAGGGCATTTTAGATATGACTGTCCTTTACTTAAGAAGGCCTATAAGAAAAAGAAAAAGGCTACATGGCAACTTGGACTGATAGTGAAGAGTCTTCCTCCGAAGAAGAAGAACAAAAAGAAGTGCTAATGTCTGCTTCATGGCCAACGACGACGACACGAAATGAGGTAAGTTCGAAACTCAAATGATGACTTTACATTTGATGAAATGTTTGAGGCTTTCAATG